>ML331321.1:0-87101 GCA_005239505.1 Nicotiana paniculata | reverse complement strand
CTGGTTGTGATTTTGACGTGAGTAATGAAGCATATGTATTCGTTTTAGGGATGGGATCCGTCTGTCCCACAGCTTGAAGCTGGGGAGAGGCCTGCACGTCCATGGCAACCCTTAGTTCTCCATGTCGCCCAAGAAGGAGAGAGGAGAGAGCAGCGTAGGGTTAGATAGATTCTATTTAGGGCACTCTGGTATTGCCTTCTTTTTCCTTCTCACGGCCCTTCTTGGATTGGTTTTCCCCATGTTCCTTCTTCTTACCATTGTTATGATCCTCACCTTTTACTTCAGTAATTTTTAGAGTAGGTTGATGAGCTTCCTCAACCTCTAGTGCATTGAACTTGTTCTTGGTTGCTACTTCTTCAAGTTTGGCCTTCCCTTTACCCTTGTCCGCTTCCTTACCTTGTTTGTTATCAACAATGTGACCCCGATTATCCCGTTGGTATTTATTCTTCCTTGCTTGTATCCATTCTTGTTTGCTTGTATCCATTCTTGCTTGGCATGATTAGTAGCAGGCTTACCAACCACCTTTCCACTTGACAGAACCTTTGTTGAATTTTCAGCTGTACCAATTGCTTCTTTGCTTACCACAACTATCTTCTCCTTACCTTGATCCTCATCTTCATCAAATCTCTTATGTAATTCAGGATGTATTACCCAGCATTCTGCCTCACTATGCCCTTGTTTCTTGCAAGGCTTGCAATATTTAGGCATATAATCATACTTAATCTTAATCCACTTAAAATCTTCTGGCCCAGATTCATCTGCTTCTTCAACAATCTAAATACTTTTAGGGAAATTATCTAGCAAATTCACTTCCACCTTTACTTTAGCACAATTAGTTCTAGTCCCATTTTGAGTTGCTAGGTCTACATATAATGAATTACCAACTGCAAGAGCTAATGAAAATACACATTCTTTTACCAAAGAAATTTGGAGGAAATTTTGGAAAACTAATCCAAGATATGGAAATTGGAGTCTCTACATCATGTGTCCACCATGGATTCCATTTTGTACAACGCATCTGCCACATGTCTGATTGAGCCTTTATATAAAAAGCTAGCTTTGAAAGAAGATGAACATAATCCTCCAATAAAGACAGCCTAACTAAACACATGATTGTCTTCAATCAAGCCAACTGAACAATGACCCTTAATCTCACATTGAATTGGAATCACTTTACGTAATTCACCAATAACAGTCTTCCCATATGAAAATTTCCCCAGAACTGCAAGTTGAAGCCCTTGTTGTACGATGGATTGCTTCGCTTCTTGTTTCTTCCACTTCACAACTGGTTCTCCATAAAGGAACTCAACTGATTTCAATGGTAGCGTAGCTAGGGTTTGCATGGGCGTATTTATGACAGTAGGGTTTAATAAATTCGCATAGGTTTTAGGTGTATTAGGGTTTGTAGATGTTGGTAATGGATGGGGGGAGGAAGACGATAGAACAACCTCAGAAGGAGGCTGGCCGCCGGCCATGGAGTCCATGAAGGGCAGGGCGTGCACTGTTGATCGCTACTTTGAGGAGAGAGAAGAGAGATTTTCCTCCAAAAGTTTGAAAGTTGGATTGTATGCTTTAAAAATTCGAAAGGTGCTTGTTCCTTATCTGAAAGTTTTATATGTTATTGTTTGTTGCCTAGATTTCACATTTTTAATATAGGTTGGCCTAGAACTATCCCAAATAGAGGTCCTAATGTCTCCAGGACCATAGGTAAGGGACGGGTAGTGCACGCATAAGGAACGAGCTAGAAACTGCTAGAACACTTAAGTAACAACTTAAAGATAATAATTGGGTAGTAAGGAGATGATATACCATGCGTAATACTATGAGTGACACCCTAACTTTAGGGAATCACAAAGTATTGTATGGAATGATCCTATAGGCTAAAAAACTTAGGACCCCCCTATACTCCTATTAAGAATAAATTGGATATCGCATCTGTTCAAATTGTATTCTTCTATTTTTTAGATTAATTCTCTTAATTTAAGTTCGGTCGGGACCCACCGTTGTGGACCTCGAGGGGTGCCTAACACCTTCCCCTCAAGATAATTTGAGCCCTTACCCGATCTGGTGATGTAAACTGGTTCTATGAGTTGATTTCTCTAGGTGCCCTAACACACCTTAATCCGTTAGGTGGCGACTCTCTCAATTCCTTACCCTCTCAAAAGGAGTTGTCCCAAAAATGTCTAAACCTGATTTTGCGAGAAAAAGGGGGCGCGACCACATGAAGACTCTGCTGGGGATATTTCTAGGCTCTTACCATAACTAACCTGATTTTTGTGAATTAGTCTTTAAGCGTGACTTTATTATTCCATCAATACTTGCATGTCCCTTCCCCTTCCCACTTTATGTGGATTTATTTGCCTATCTTAAGTTATTTACAATTTCTCTTTCTTGTTTTATTACTCTTTACTGTGAAAACTGGCTTGTCTCTTTATTTTCTTTCTTAATTGCCTTTAAAATTATTAAATACCGCATTTATCATTTTTCCATCGTGCAAATATGTGACAACGTGCTATTTTCTATCGCATAAATCATGCTCAACATCATATTCCACTCATGCGTAATTAATACCATAGCAACGCTTGACGAGTATTTGCGCTCTTTTTATATCACCCTATTTGAATTTGGAAAGGCTTATTTGCGGTAAAACTAGTCGATCAACGGTGTAGTCGACGGTTCTGTGCCTTTCCCCCTCAATTCGTCCGCTTGAGGGTACCAGTCTAGACTTCTATAGAAACCATACCCTGATTATAACTGTACATGCATCATGGTCAAAACATAGCATGGGTTAATATGTTGTCCACATAATAACCCTTTAAGAAAAAGCCTTGTCCAAAGTCTACCGGGATTTCCATAATCCCAACGGACGCAACCATGATCTGTGCATTAATTTTGAGAAATAAGTGCCAATATGCTAATCATTAATGTATAAATAGTCGAATCTGGAGGGGGAAAGGGTCTAACTCTATTTATTTTGCAGAAAATGAGGCACGAAGTACCCAGGTTCGGCATGGTCCGTAACATACCTCCATTGTTGCTAGATTGGTGGGAAGACCTTCCGTCAAGTGATAAAAACCATGTGAAAAAAGTCCTTGGAAACCTACCTTCCTTATTAGATATCCAACCAAAACACATGTTGATCGAAGCTGCTACTATGTTCTGGGACGGAGAAAGGGCCGTATTCCATTTTGGAAACATAGAAATGACCCCTCTTTTGAAGGAAATAGGGGGATTCGCTGGACTACCTTGGGACAGTCCCTGTTTATTGGTGCCGGAAAATCTCTCTCCCAAAGGGTTTCTAAAAATGATGGGTTTGAAAAAGAATGAAGACTTGGTGTGTCTGAAGAAGTCCTATGTACCCTTTGACTTGCTTTATGAACGATACAGTCACAACAAATCCTGCCGTATTTTCCATGACGAGTTCTCCATCACTTCCTTGGGTTGGATTCATCGCAGGGATTTCGTGTTTATCGTCTGCTTCTTGGGAATGATAGTGTTTCCAATAAAAAAGGACAAAATTCACACTAGACTGGCTATGGTAACCAAAGCTTTAATGGGGGGAATCGAGAGAAAAACATATACTATTGTCCCTATGATTATAACAGACTCATATTGGGCCTTAGATCTGCTACTACAAATTTGGTTGCTAGAACATCTCCAGAGAGGTCAATACCGCTAAGAGTTTCTGCGAAAACCATGGAACGATCACATAGCCTTTCTTCACCCCAAGAGAATGACCTTTATCCCAGATAGGTTTGCTCAATCGGAGAATGCTACAGAATGGGTGCAATTTTTTCGACAACTTGACTGAGGACCAGGTTCATTGGATGTTCGAGTGGTTCCCCACCAATGAGTTCATCATATGATCTAGGGATGCTCCACACTTGGTGTTGATTGGGTTAAGGGGTATACACCCCTATATTCCTATCAGGGTCATGAGACAAGCTGGTAGAAAACAGATTATACCACGAGTCTCCAAAATGTGTCACTACAGGGCAGATTTCCAAGATGATGATATCCTATATAAATGTGAAGCTCAACATATGTGGCACTTGAAGATTATTGTGGAAAGGGACACCATCGAGCCGGATCGATATTACGCAGGGCATGTGTACTTTTACCCATCATGGTTGGAGTACTGCATAGCAAGAATAGTCAAGCCAGGGGTCGGTCGAGGGAACAGAGTCATAGATGAGGCTGCCAAATCAAAGATGAAGTATAACAGACTGCACAAAAAGGTTCTTGAGTCCGAGGCTGAGTATCTGGAACGACACAAAACTGATGTGGAATTAATCAATGAGTGGAGGGAAATGGCTATCAGATCAAATGAAAGGCTAGAATACCTGGAGCAAGGTCTGATTGAGATGGAAAGGAAGATGAGGAAAATAGTCATAGACTTCCAGAATGATGAAGGTATCGAAGGAGGACATCTCGCCAGGGCATACCTACTGCTGGATATGCACGACCTGGGGAACCTGATTGATGGAGCCAAGAGAACCAGGCCTGGAGAAGGTCCTTCTGGGACCAAGTAGATTAGGCTTATTTGTTTTTCTTTTCAAATGTAATAAGGCCAAATTCAATTACTTACCTTATTGTCGTTTTAGATTCGTCTTATTTATTGCGCTAATGAAATGAGTCAATTATTGGCATTAAAATTCTCCAAATCTACTTGTCTCTAGGCCTACCTCGGGCACAAAGAGGCTCCCAAATTAGGACGCGAATTTACATTCCTGCAATATGTGTTTAAATACTGCAAACATTTTTTAGAACTCTCACTAACTTGGTTACCTTTTGTTTTTCTTTCTTTTTGATTATTCCCATCCCCTAAGGTTGGTTCACACATACTGGCATCATCAGCTTACCACACCATAACCAAAGGCCCTCCACCTCCTCCTCCTCCAAGTGCATCAAAAGGCAAAGGGAAAGCTAAGATGGATGATATGAGTGGCATCAGAAAAGACAACCCCATACATGCTGAGAATGTGGAAACTTCTGATGGTCAGAGTACTACGACACCAAATGACTTGGTTTCGCGGCTTGAATAAAAGATACTTGAGCTACAGGGTGAGCTTGAGCAGGTCCGTAATTTGACAAACCTCCCCCTCACACTAAATATCCCAGATATCAACCATCAAAATACCCAAAACCTGACACCTCCTCAGAATACACCCAACCAACGCCCGCAGAATCCTCCTGCACCCCACTAATATAAAACCCCTCCTCGAAATTCTTTACCCATACCTACACCTCCTCAACATCAGCATCTCCCGACTCAATGTCTGCAAACCACTTATCACACTCCTCAGAATACCCTTAGCCTACCCCTGATCCACAAAATTCAACCAATGATCACCACTACACACAAACTTCTGGAATTTACCAAAATAACCCCATATACGTGGAACCTTACCCTACTCCGCTCAGACTATCTCATATACACTAGAATCCACCGAAAAGGACCTGCTCATTAATAACATGGCAGAAGAGATCAAGAAACTCACACGCCGAGTTAAGGGTGTTGAAAGAGGCAAAGGAATTGAAGGTTTGAATTATGAGGAATTGTGCATTCAGCCAGATGTGCCGGAGGGTTACAAACCTCCTAAGTTCGAAATATTTGATGGAACGGGCGACCCAAAGGTATATTTGAGAACTTATTGTGACAAGATCGTAGGGGTTGGAAAGGACAAAGGGATTCGCATGAAGCTATTCATGAGAAGCCTCACTAGAGACGCCCTATCTTGGTACATAAGTTAAAATCCCAAGAAATGGGCTATTTAGGTAAGCATGGCATCGAACTTCATGGATAGATTCAGATTTAACACGGATAATGCACTAGACGTCTTCTATATACAGTATCTCAATAAGAATCCCACTGAGACGTTCCGCGAGTACGCTACTCGATGGAGGTCAGAAGCAGCGAAGGTCAGGCCGACATTAGATGAAGAGCAAATGAACAAGTTCTTTGTCCGGGCTCGGGATCCATAATATTACGAAAGGTTAATGGTAATCGAGAATCACAAGTTCTCCGATATCATCAAGCTCGGAGAAAGGATCGAGGAAGGTATCAAAAGTGAAATGGTGACAAATTTCGAGGCACTGCAGGCCACGAATAAAGCACTACAATCAGGCGGCATGTCAAAGAAGAAAGAAGTGGGAACAGTAATGGTTGCCCAAGGTCCAAAATCTCCATTTGTGTACCAACCACCTCCACCCACATACCAACCTTCACCTCCTAGATATGCTCAACCCGCTACTGCCTATCACACCTATAATAACCAACCAGCCTATTATTATTCACCTCCAGCTCGTCCAAATTACCAAAAACCCAGGCCCAATTTTGATCGCAAATCACCCAGAAAATACACCCCTATTGCTGAACCCATGGACCAACTGTATAAAAGATTAAAATCTACTGGATATGTTACCCCTATTCCTGCTATGGAACACTCTTCACAATGGGCCAAACCAAACAAGACGTGTGCGTACCATTATGGTATGAAAGGACATACTATTGATGAATGCCGCACCCTGAAAGATAAGATCCAAATACTGATTGATACCAAGGTCATACAGGCGAAAGAAACCACACCCAACGTTCGCAAGAACCCCCTCCCAGATCATAGAGGTGAAGGAGTCAATGTAATAGAAACCGATGAAGAATGGGATCCCTAGGGATCAATCAGACTCATTCCGGAAGGTGATGATCCTAAGAAGCCGGAAATCACGCTCAATCCCATTATGGTACAGGTACAACCGCCAATCAAAGTTGAGGTAGCCGCATCGGTTCCCTTTGAAGTAGAAATGACACCACCTGCAGCTACACCTACTCCGTTTGAGGTAGAAGTATCCACACCTCACTGTGACGGTGACATCCACACCTCCTTTCAATTCCAACAATGTACCTTGGGATTATGTTGCCGAAGCTAGGAAAAAAGGGAAATCAAAGACGGAAGAGTCCGGCGCTGCACAAGGAATGACCAGAACATGAAGAATTTACATACCTAAGCATTTGGGAGAGACCAGTAAGCAAGCTTCTAACAAATAACTCGTCGTTGAAACTGGTCTGAACGAACTTTGGAGGAAAGTACAAGAAATGGAGTATTCTATTGTTGATCATATGAATAAGACTCCGCCCCAGATATCAATCTTATCGTTTCTGCAAAATTTCGAAGCACACACGAATGCTCTGATGAAGGTACTGAATGAAGAATATGTGCCCAACAACATTACTTGCGGAGAAATGATCAACATGGTGGGACAAGTGTTGGAAATCCATAAGATCACCTTCCATGAAGACGAATTGCCACCTGAAGGGTTAAGCCACAATAGGGAACTTCACATCACAGTGCAATGTGAAGATAAGTTCATTGCTAGAGTTCTGATAGATGGAGGGTCCAGCCTCAACATCTGTCCACTGACAACTTCGTTGGTCAAGGGACTACATGAAATACGAGTAGGATCTATGAACGTGAAAGCATTCGATGGGTCACAAAGAGCTACGATTGGAGAAACCAACCTATGCTTGCAAATGGGTCCTACCTGGTTCGATGTTGAATTCCAGGTGCTAGACATATCCGCCTCCTACAATCTGTTGCTAGGACGGCCTTGGATACATGCCGCTAGAGCTGTCGCATCCACTTTGCACCAAGTGGTAAAATTTGAATGGAACCATCAAGAAATGATCATCCATGGAGATGGGAGCAACCCCATTTACACCAGTCAAACTGTTTCGGTGGTCGAAAACAGAAGGAATTAGGTAGAGAAACCTACCATCGCATAGAGCGTGTTAACGCGATTGAGAAAGATAAATGGTGGAGTAGAAAAATAGAGAGCCTACTGGCATGGGAAGGGTATGAACCTGGTAAGGGGTTGGTAAAAAGCTTCAAGGTATCTCCAAACCAGTACAGCTAAAGAGCCATGGCACAACCTTCAGGCTCGGATATCAGTATACCTGGCAGGTATATCAGAATTGGTCGCCACTATGGCGTGGTCCATACTATCCTCTTGAGAAACCCGTACCGCACCTGAATCAGACCTTCCATCAGGCCCATACAATATGGGGGTCAGAGGAAGAAGAAGTCTTGGCAGCATTGAGAAATTTGTTCTTGGAAGACGATAGTATGGATTGGTGATAACATTGTTTATTTTTGAAAACTCTTTTGCATTTTGTTTATAATATTTTCAGTGTCCCATTTCGAAAAACATTATTTGAGTTATTGAAATCATTTCGTTTGATGCTTTAAATGGATTCATGTCTTCTACTACTACTCCTCCTCCTCCTCCTCCTCCTCCTGCTCCTCCTCCTCCTCCCTGCTTCTTTCTTCTTCCTTCTTCTTTCTCCTTCTCCTCCTCGTCATCATTTTCCTTTCATATATTTATCCCTACAATATTACTATTTCTTATCTTGATGAACCAATGACTGTGACATGTAATGAGACAATGCAACAAAAGGATAATGACTCGGAAGAAATAGAAGACGAGGATGTAATACCTAAGGAAATTGTCAGAGAAGTGGAGAACTTTGAGAACAAGCCCAAGTCCAACATGGACGAGATCGAGATAGTCAACTTGAGAGATTCCTAAACCGTCAAGGAAACCTGCATAAGCATCCATTTGTCACCGTCAGAAATAGAAGAATACACTCGGTTCCTGAATGAATGTGAGGATATCTTTGCATAGTCATACGATGATATGACAGGGTTGAGCACATCCATAGTGGCTCACAAGTTACCTACAAATCCAATAAGTCCACCAGTGGAGCAAAAACTCCGGAAATTCAAGCCAGACATGAGCCTGAAAATCAAAGAAGAAGTTACCAAGCAGATCAAAGCCAAGGACCTCAGGGTAGTTGAATACCCAACTTGGCTGGCCAACATTGTACCGGTTCCGAAGAAAGATGTGAAGGTTAGAGTTTGTGTTGAAATTGAACTATGCTCGACCTGATTCCCGCATAAGAGGGGATACGTAGGAAGCTTTGTGGGTTCAGTCACAATTTAATAAAATTTTCATTTTTCCCACAATCAGAAACTGGGGCAGAATTTTGAGGAGTACCTTCAAAATTCTGAAGCAAGTTCAACCAACCACAACATATGGAGCAGTCAAAAAGGTCACCTAGCTAATTGGGGTAGAATTTTGAGGAGGAACCTCCAAATTCTACGCCAGCGAAAGTCGCAATGTCTCTAATAATGTCACAGTTACTGGTTCATCTAACTAACTGCTAAACTGCATACTACTATGTCTTTGAAAATTATACACGCATGCTTTTGAAAAAGAAACTTTGCTTTAGCCAAATGCTACCCTAATAGCACGAACATGATCTTCAGATAGAGCGGAGCAAATCGAGCAAGAAAATGCATGAACCAACCTCACCCCACAAAAACTCACAACTTTTATTTGGATGCAGGACTATATCATCATAATAAACACCGTCGCAACGACACAAACGCTATGCATGAAACACATTGTCAGCTAATAATACTTCACTCTTACTATTTTCTTTGCATGAGACTAAGCACTGCCCCGAACCTTGCATGAGGCTAAGCCCTGCCTCTCCACTTGCATAAGGCTAAGCGCTGCCCTCTCTTTGCATGAGACTAAGCTCTGTATCAATCCTGCATGAGGCTAAGCCCTGTCTCCCATTTGGATAAGGCTAAGCACCGCCTTCTCTTTGCATGGGACTAAGCACTTACTGAACCTTGCATGAGGCTAAGACCTGCCTCTCCACTTATATAAGGCTAAGCACTTCCTTCTTTTTGCATGAGACTAAGCCCTGTCTCAATCCTTGCATGAGGCTAAGCCATGCCTCTCTATTTGCATAAGGCTAAGCACTGCCTTCTCTTCGCATGGGACTAAGCACTGTCTCAATCCTTGCATGAGGCTAAGCCATGCCTCTCTATTTGCATAAGGCTAAGCACTGCCTTCTCTTCGCATGGGACTAAGCACTGTCTCAATCCTTGCATGAGGCTAAGCCATGCCTCTCCACTTACATAAGGCTAAGCATTGCCTTCTCTTTGCATGAGACTAAGACCTGTCTCGAACCTTGCATGAGGCTAAGCCCTGCCTCTCCACTTACATAAGGCTAAGCACTGGCTTCTCTTCGCATGAGACTAAGACCTGTCTCAATCCTTGCATGAGGCTAAAGCCTTTCCTCTCTATTTACATAAGGCTAAGCACTGCATTCTCTTTGCATGAGACTAAGCCCTATCTCAATCCTTGCATGAGGCTAAGCCCTGCATCTCTATTTGCATAAGGCTAAGCGCTTCCTTCACTTTGCATGAGACTAAGCACTGTCTCGAACTTCACACGAGACTAAGCAATGCCTCTCTTGCATCAGGCTAAGCTCCTCCCTCAACTTCACAAAATACTAAGCTCTGTCTTGTTGCCTTTAGCATCATACCTCTGCACCTTATGGGCTGAAATATAGCTAACTTGTCTGAAGGCGTCATAGTCTGAAGGCACCATCCTCATAGCCGGAGGACATCATGCCATGGCCTGAGGATCTCTCAAATTTGCAAATTATTCAAAAGCTTCATGAATAGGAGGCACCATTTTCATGGCATGAGAACATCATTTCATGGCCTGCGAATCCCTTACGACACAACTCATGGCCCGGGACGTCATGGTCTAAGGACGTCATCCTCACCGTCCAAAGACAGTTTTCATGGTCTGAAAGGAATTTGCATCATGTCTAAATTTATGCAAATTTATACATATGCTCGCGATATATCTTTTTTGGATTTGCAGTTGACTTGGTAAGTAACTATTATCCCAACAGGAGCAATCCCGCTCCAGTTCCTTCAAATTATTTCAAACCTGACTGTTCACCATAATCGTTTCATCCTATTCGAAACCTTGTGTCCGTCCTTGTAACAACTCCATCGGTTTATTCCGCCGATGGATCCAGAATTACACACGGTCTGATTCCTGTAAAACCAGAGTGCGGCCTACATCTCTCAAATCCTTATATGGTCAAAATTGGCCATCATATCTTTTATCCGGCAACTCTTTCATCCTTCCCGGGTAAAGAGGGGTAGCTTTTGATACCCAATTTTCCCATATATATTTTAAAAATACATATATACTTCAAAATAGTGTAGGAGCATCAACTAGTATTTTTTCATAATTTTCTGTAATTTTTAGAAGATTTTTAATCAATTTATTCCAACATTTTATTATCTAAATAATTACTAATTGTATCACAAATAATTTTATAATGATTTATTACTTAATATTTTATCATTTATATTTATATTGAGCTTTTATCATTTTATGCATAATTATATTTGTATCTTTAGGCTATAATTGCAATAACTTTGCAATAATAACACACATATGCATAATTACATTATTTACATGAAAAATAACTTTTTATATTTTTATAATATTAAGTAATTATTTTAAATCATTTTCATATACGAATAGCATTTTTTTATCATTTTATTAGTTATTTTATAAATTATTTTATTAATTTAAATGGGTATTTAAAACATAACACTTTTTAATTGATTTTTCGGACCTAACCCAACCCAATACTCTATCCAGTCCAATAACCCAATACCCAATACACTAACCCAACGACCCATACCCATACCCATCCAATTAAACCCGACCCACCTAAAATCTAATCCTGGCCGATGATCTCAGGAGATCAACGACCCTAAATCTACCGTCCTTTTTTAATATGCCAAAACCCCTAAACCCTAAATTATTCACCCCAGCCCGCCGTCTTTGGATACTCTCCTCTCCTCACCTCTCTCACCCCCTCAAACCCTAGCCTGCTGTCACATTTTCCCTCTTGATTCATGAGATCTTCCCTTGATTTCCTGCCTTATTTGGCTTTGTTTCTCTACTGGCTACCCGATCTTGATGATACTTGATTCATTTGCCTCAAATGGCAAGTGAATCTCAAGAGACTCGAACCAGATCTGGTTCAAAGTCTCTCATATCTTGGCTATTTCCGTCTATGTTCATCCTAATACATGTGAGTACGTATATTTTCGTATCTTAGGGTTTCAAATCTCTGGTTCAAACCATATCTGGTTCAACTTCTGTTTATTTTTATGAATATGTTTAGATCTGAAATGATTTTATGTTCATTTTGGTATTTTTTTTAAAAAATTTCAGTACTTTTGTCTCTATATTTTCTAGTCCTTTTTTATTATTATTATTTTATGACCGATTTTATTTATCTAAAAAACTAGGGTTTTGATTTCAACAGATTTTTTGCAAAAATGTTTTTAACCTTTAAATATTTTCTTCTCTGGGTATCTGTTAGGGTTTCCTTATTTATTTTAACTGAATTTACTTATTTTATGTCTGTGTTTCTGCCTATTTTCGTAGGGTTTCGATTTTAATTGCGCATTTTACTGTCTTACCTGTTTGCCTTTAACTCTGGCGTTAATTGCTAAGTGATTTTTACTTGCCCCAAATTAGGGTTTGGAATCATGTCTTCCCTTTTGGTACAGTACTGGTGTTTACTTATATGGTTACCTATTCTTACCTTATTTAGACCAATGTCTGATTAATAATTTGTGATACTTCCCTTAACTTAACCTTACTGACCTGATTTTGTGTTCTGATTATTAAAGTCAGCTTCTAATTGATTTGGAATTATTTCTTACCTTATTTAACCTAGTACTTGACTACTGATTGATTCCATATAAGGTTTTCCTTAAATTAAGTGGTACTAGCCTGACTTTACTCGATTCTGTCTTGTTAAATGATTCATGCCGACCTTACTTGATTGTTAAGTTATTTTCATACCTTATTTGTGTATGACTAGTTCATTACCATATTTTGTTTACTTCATTAAGTGCTATTTAAACCCTCTTCCTCACTCTCTTCCTCAATCCCTTTAGGACAACTCTACCACTCTCGAACTCTCTGTTCTCACAAAAACTTTAGTTCTCCCTTAATTCTCTTATTCTGATTTTTGCAATAAGTGGCTATTATTTGACCGGCTAAAAGCCAAGGCCAAATTCTCTAGAATTTGACTGCTATTGCATTCTTACCTGCTTTCTTCTCAACTGGTAAGCTCTTACTATTATGTTCTCTATGCTTTATTCGATTAGTCTGTTTCAATTCTCAACATGATTCTGCTTTCTATATGACTACATGATCACATTTAATAATAATGATAAACTAAGTTAGTTCAAATAAGGTGACCCCTTTTCCTCGGTTAGTTCAGTCTGTTTCTTATTCTGAACCTTGCCAGATACTGTAAGCATGTAATCAAATATGTTTTTGGTTTAATTTATAGGCTCAGTCTGTTTCTCTCTCTGTGTTAATCCATGATTACTTTAATATTTGGCCTAATCAAATGCCAATATGTATGAACTATGTAATGAACATGAACTTTGTTTGTTTCTCGGTGCAGTTCTGTCTGCAACTCTATATTCTGAATTTGCTTGCTTCTGAAAATTAAACTATTTTAAAACCTGCCCTCTTTACCCTTTATGCAGTGGTTCACAAAATCCTACTCATAGTCATTTAGGTTCTCACCACCCCCCAGTGTGAGCAGTGCCTAGGGTCCTTGAGACTCCTCCGAACTCTGACACATTAGGGCTGGTCTTCCAATTTTTTTGTGATTTATTTTTCGAATGTGGTTCTGGTGTGAGCATTGCCCGGGGTCCCTAAGGCCCTTGGGAACTTTGACACATTGAAAACCTTATTTTATGTGCCATGGATGGATAACTACTATGCTCCAGATCTGTTATGATTGAAGGCATGGTTCCCAGGTTTAGATTAGGCCTATGAAGGCTCCCTATAGTGTAATTTCTACTGTTATGTAATTCATTCAATATTCCAGGCTGTTATGTAATAACAGAATTGAGGTTTATTAGTAAAAGTTGGGGGGGGGGGGTTCCTATATCTTTGTTAAAGTCGGGTAGAAATCCTGCCTATAGGTTTAATTATATTGATTGAATCATGTGAGTGCCATACTTGTTTGGAGCTCCGACCTATAGGATTTTCCCGATTGTTTGATTCTATATTTTTATGTTCGCATACTAGAGATCATGTTTATAGGCTTTTCCGTTAATTCCGCATTAGAAATCCTGTTCATAGGATCTTACACATATTTTTAACTCAATGTGCATTAATGACCATGTCTATAGAATCCTATTTGTTTGAAATAATGATCTTTCCTGGCAATCTGCTTAACGTCTGCCCACATGTGGTTAATAGATATCGCCTATAGGGTGAAATCAGTCTCAAACCTAAAAATCATGCCTATAGGATTTAAACCTAATAGATATCATGCCTATAGGATGAAATCAATTTCAAACTTACAAATCCTGCATATAGAGTTTAAATCAGCTTCAGACTAAGAAAGCATGCCTATAGGATTTAAAAAGAATAAAAACCCGTCCTTATGATTTAAAATCAGTGCTACACTTAGAAATCCTGTCTATAGGCCTGTAATTAATAAGCTCGTAGAAATCATGCCTATAGGATCCTGTTGGTCGACTCTGAATTCGTTTGCTACTGTCAATCACTTAGGCAATATATTTGTAGAACTTAAAAATGTTTTTGGGTTTATAATTGTGACATATTACTGTCTGAAGTGCCCAGATTCATGCTGAATGAAATTACTAGGCAAACAAATAGGTCTTAATGCTCGCCTTAATAAACTGTCTCTGCATTCTGTTTTCCCACATAGATATTATGTCTATAGGATTCCAAAGTATTAAAGTTTGCGCGCTTTTGTTGTTTATGTGTGGAGGTCAATATGAGCCCATACTTGTTCCTTATCTGAAAGTCCTACATGTTATTGTTTGTTGCCTAGATTTCACATTTTTAATATAGGTTGGCCTAGAACTATCCCAAATAGAGGTCCTAATGCCTCCAGGGCCATAGGTAAGGGACGGGTAGTGCATGCATAAGTAACGAGCTAGAAACTACTAGAACACTTAAGTAACAACTTAAAGATAATAATTGGGTAGTAAGGAGATGATAGCCCATGCGTTAATACTATGAGTGACACCCTAACTTGAGGGAGTCACAAAGTATTGTATGAAATGATCCTATAGGCTAAAAAACTTAGGACCCCCCTATAATCTTGTTTAGAATAAATTGGATATCGCATCGGGTCAAATTGTTTTCTTCTCTTTTTTTTGACTAATTCGCTTAATTTAAGTTCGTCCGAGATCCATCATTGTAGACCTCGAGAAGTGCCTAACATCTTCCCCTCAAGGTAATTTGAGCCCTTACCCGATCTCTGGTGATGTAAACTGGTTCTATGAGTTGATTGCTCTAGGTACCCTAACACACCTTAATCCGTTAGGTGACGACTCTCTCAATTCCTTACCCTCTCAAAAGGAGTTGCCTCAAAAATGTCCAAACCCGATTTCTCGAGAAAAAGGGGGCACGACAAGTAGTCATGTGAAAAATTTTTGTGTTAGCATCACCTTTATTTAGGCAATTGATACGTGATTTTAACTTCCAAGATTCTTCCTCTAGTTTTAGGATCCCACTAAATTCGTGAGAGAGTTGAACCTCTAAATTTTGTAAAAACCTACTTGTTGGGTAGTGTATTGATGATTATAACCCATTAATTCTTGCCAATATTTTACGCTTTCTCAAGAAGTCAGCAAAAGTGTGTTTATTCCAGTACGTAACATTGTGTTGGAAATTCTTAGCGGATTCAATTAATGACGTAGTCTGCCGTGAGTTATGTACGAGATTATGGAGTGTAGGGTGAGTGGTCCAAATCGTTTCAAACCTAAAGATGTGTTTCTTAGGGATGTTATTAGGTTTTAGTCTTACAAGTAAGGGGCAGTGAGGAATATGATGTACCATTGCTTCAGGGAAAATGTTTAGCCAATCATAATTTGCTAAAAGTTGATCTAGTCTTTCTAGGATTGTGTGACTATTCCTCCGTTTGTTCGACTACCCTTGAAGCCAAAATCTAGTAGGTTGCAGTAATTAATACACATCCGACTAACCAAGGGCCCCTATAGGAATCTTGTATACATTTTAAGTTATGCCAGAGCATATTACGGGAATTAGCAGAGTTATGAGCATACATTGATGAAAATAACCACTTAGTAGGGTTAGGCCATACCTGGATCATGCAGTGTATCTCTTGTGCAGTCATGCTCATATCCTCAACCGTAACGAGGTCACCATGCCACATAATAACTATACCACCGGAGAGACCTTGTGCAGATACTTGGGACATGTTGGAGAATTTGAAATCATTCTTAAGGAAATTGTGATCATGCATGTGAGTTTCCAAGAGAACTACTAAAACAGGCCTATAATTATCTAGAAGTGAACGAAATAGTCTCCTAAATTACGCTTTCTGTGATCCTCTACAATTCCATACGATGAGATTCATGATAGATTGTGTGTGATTGGTGTTGTCAGTGGGGTCAATCCTCTCCTCCAAGGGGTGAGGATGTGTCATATGAACTGGAGAGTTCATTGAGGTGGTTTGTCTCAATTTCGGGATTATGACCATGGCATATTTCCCCACTTCCTGGTTTGTGGTTGCCCTTAAGTTTAGACTGCATGATGCTAGTTCTGGGGGGCATTTGAGAATGAAATTTTTTGCGTACAACTCTTTGAAGCTGTAGAGATAAATTCCCTTTAGCCACACAAACTCTGTCCTTGTTTCCCTCATCTCCTCCATTATTTGTGCTAGTTCTAGGCGAGTCTGAGCGCTAAGTGCATTGGGCGATGGATGTGGTGTGTGGGATGGGCTGTGCATGGGAGACAGTGGTTCTTGGGTGCTGGTCGGAGACATAGGGTGTTGTGGTGGTGTGAAGGAGCTCATGTGCTGGAACCACGGGGCATAAATTGTCCCTATGTGGTGTGGTGGATAAAATGAGAGCAACACCATTGTCTGAGTGAGAGTGTGGACTGGTGGAGACGCTTCTTGTGCCCACGTTGTTGGTGTGGAGGCAGAGGGCCTGTGTTGGTCCAGAATGAAAGGGGTCTGTGTTCAGTACCGTTGACTCTGAGCATACGCTTCCATTCCCAGGCACATCCCTCCGTTACTATCTCCGCTAAGTGGCCTGGGTTCTGAACAAGAAGTATAACTTCTTGGTTGTTGAGTTCCATTGTGAAGATCAGTGCATAACCCTGTAGGCCCATCTCGAGCCATAGCTAGAGTGGGTAATCTAGTGGAGGAGTTTGGGAAGTGTAGATGAGAGGGGTTGTCGGATTTGGATGGGGTGGACCATTCATTATTAGACGTGGGAAGTGGAAATATTGGTTGTTATTGTGAATTCTCTCCCTGATGGATGTGTACCAGGGTCGTTGCATTTATGATTGAATGTGGATGTATTAATATAGAAGGGTTTGAGTAGAGAGCCTGTGAGGGTGGTGACTTGTGTGTGTCGTTTGTAGAGGTTATGAGTGTATGTTGGGTTGGAGGAGGTTACGTTTGGGGGTGTGATGGTTGGCGTAGGGTTGTAGGTTAATAATGGGGTTTCACATGAAGAGAAATTATGATGTTCCATTGGAGTAGGAGAGACCTTGCGTGTGCTTTTTGTAGTCTCGTTGGTCATTGGAGGAGAGGGGGTGGCATGCAAAGAGACGGCAAAGAATTTAGAGGAGATTGAGTGCGTGCATAGAGTGTCAGAGTTGTGAGCTGAGGTGTCATCTAAAGAGGTGGTTAAGTTGCCACTTAGGACAATTGTAAGGTTTACTAAATCAGATGTCGTTATGTCCATTTGTGCATGGTCCGTGGTAGGAAGAGTAGGTGTGGTGTCTACACTTGTAGGGGAGAGGTCCATATCCTGTTGGTTTGCCCCTAGTTTAATGAGTGGTGGTGTAGTGGGCTTATCAGTTGTCTTTACATGACCTTGTTGTTGTGGTTTATGTTGTTGGGCCTCTAGGGATTCTGACAACTTTGTGGTAGTTATTTTTGGGCTTCTAGGCCCATTAGTGTGTGCATCCACAGTAATATCTAAATCTTGTAAGTAGGAGAAAGGGTTAGTAGTAGTCATCAGATCTGGGCTACAATGAGTGTTGGTTTGAACATAATTACGAGCCTAATTGTGACAGTTACTAGGGTTAGAGACATTAGCCGTTGTAACCTGGTATTGTGACGTGGCAGTTGCCTTCCCTGTCGTTGTTTGTATTGGGCGGTAAGCAGTAGCGTTGATTCGTGGAGTTTCAGAGGATGATCGTTCGATGAAGTTTCCAATTTTTTTATTGCTAGATTTTTTCGAAAAGGTTATTATTTTCCATTCTGACTCTGTGTGTGTGACCGTAGAGGAGGATGTGGGTGGATTCATGGATGTAGTGGGAAGGGAATTTAGCAGTGGAGTTGGGGTGAAGTGGCAGTTCCAACTAGCATGGCCAAACCTGCCACATCTCATGCATAAAAGATTTAGACTCTCATATAGTAGAACTTGTTTATGGTTACTAGTGTGAACATGTGTTTTGAGGGGTTTCTCGAGTGGTAATTCAATACAAATACGGGCATACCTGCCCCTGGTAGTTGTTGAGGTGCAAGTATCGACTTTTAAGAGTTTCCCTATTTTGTTTCCCACCCTTAGCAGTATTTCGAGGTCATAGAATTCCGTTGGGAGCTCCAGTAAGAGAACCCATAGGGAAGCGTAAGTTAGTTGTGCGTTTGAGGCTATGAATTTAGGCTCCCAACAATGGACAAAGAGGTTTAAAATAAACCATGTTCCGCCGTGTAAGGCTTTGAACATGTTTTCTTCATCGAGGAACTTAATAAGGAAAAAGTTTGACCCCAGATCTATAAGGGGGAGTTCTTTAGTGGGTTTCCAGAGTTGAGTAAGTTTGGTTTTTAGTAATTGATGACCCACTGTCTTTCCAAAAACCTTTATGATAAATGATTTTTTCCAAGGAGAGTATAGGCGAGATTTGTCATTTTTTGTTAACAGGATGAAGGTATCTAAGTCGTCATGGATGTTTCATCTATAAGGTCTATGTCATCATGGATCGATTGATAGTTGCAGGTGTATGCAGGGAAGTTTGAGTTAGAAGTAAGCGTTTGGAGAAAAGACTTTGGTGGTGATGGGGAGTTAGGCCTGTCAATTTGATGGATAGGGTGTTTGGTGGATCAATTAATGGTAGAGGATTATCTGGCTGGGGATTATATATTTTAATTACAGTGCATCAATTGTTTGTCATGGAAACGAGGAAAGATGGGGAAGGTGAATAGTCGGAAGAGAGAGGGAAGAGGAAACATGAGATAAGGCTTTCTTCCTTTTTTCGGTAATTCCGCTACTATCCTAATCCTTGATAAGCAGGGACTTTAACCTATTATTTGCTCTCTTTTACTTGTGTTTTAGGCCAAAATTACTTGAAGGTATTCCCGGAAACTAACGAAATATGTTTGCTTGCAGGAATTGTTCAAAATGAGCCAAAGGAGCCATAATCAACTCACAGAGGAGTCAAAAGTTGAACAAAATCCAAGGCTAGGAAAAGATCTCTGAAGCGCGGACCACTGCTAAAGCCACGACGCGACCGCGATCAGAACTACGCAGTCCGCAATAGAGCGATTCAGAGAAGGTGATTTTTGGGCTAACTGAGGAGCGCGGACCGCACCAGAAATGTGCGTTTGCGAAAGTACCTGTGCGGCCGCGATTGGAATTACGTGGACCGCGATGCCTGGGGTTCAGAGAGTTCACAACTTGAGTAAAAGAAAGAAGTGCGGTCCACATCAGAACTTTGCGGCCGCAAAAGTCCCTTGTGCGGCCGCGATTGAAATTATGCGGTCCACGAAACTCAGCTCAACCCAGATCCAAAATTGAAAAACATGGACCACGATCAGAATTATGCAGCCGCGAAAGCAAGAGTGCGGCCGCGCTCAGAATTATGCGGTCGCACAACCTTCGCAGGGGTACTTTTGTCAGAAAATTTTAGCTTAGTATAACATAGAACTTTTTTTCGTTTTTAGGTTATGTTATGTATTATAAGAGCACCTGAGACGGCTGAACCTTCTGTTTTGGGAAATTTTCTACTAGATTCATCTTTTAACATTAGATTTTCCTTCCTTAATCATATATTGTGGATTTTATCTTCTTTTCATCTTCAATTTATGTTATTTCCAAGAGTAGCTAGACTTATAGCTAGGGTTGTCACAACCCTAGTGTGGGTATTTAATGGATGTTGAATTTTAGGTCTTGAATGTGTATGTGTTAGTGATATTTAGCCTAGTTCTTGCTAGAATTATAGAATTAGTGATTGCAAACATTGATTCATGCCTTTATGACTTAGTCTCTACTTGATAAAGAGGGACTAACTCTAGGAAAACTAGGCTAACAAGGAATTGGGGTGAACTCAAGAAATTGATAGCCCCAATTAAAGGGTTAAACCTAGAGATAGTAGTACCCGACTTAAGCTAATATCACTTGAATTGAATGAATACCCATTTGGACTTGAGAAAGCCAAATTGGGCAAAATCACTCAAACTACCGAGAGGTATAGAGTGAGTACCCGGGTGTGATAGCTATATTACGATCCCAAGTAATCAAGCTTGCCCTATATTCTTGCTACCCGTTAGATATCCACCTAAGTAGAAGTCACTACCCTAGTCTCTTTTAAACACTTGAAAACCAACAACAAAAATATTGTCCTTAGTTTCAATATTGCATAAAATAGAGTAAAGTTAGAAGTAGAAATCAAACCCAAATGTTTGGAAGTGTAATTAGAAACAAAACCCGCATCTAGCTTAGATATAAACCTAATTCCAAAAAAATTAACTCCGTGTGGATTCTATCCCGACCTAGTTGGGTTAAAACTACATCGACCACCCTCGCTACTCAATAGTAGTGTAAGCTTGGACCCAATTAATTTTTGGCGCCGTTGCTGGGGAGTTAGACGGTCTTAGCTTTATATTTGAGTATTTGTGTGTTTTGTTTTTCTTTCCTTCCGTTTTTCTAATTTTGTGTGTCAATTGCTTTTATGTACCAAATGGATCTTAACGATGACCTCGGACATATTCTTCAGGGGGAGGAGGTAGATGAAAATGAAGTGGATGAGGTTCATCTTGAACCTCAAGTTCAAAGAAGAGGCCGCCCGCCTCATGAAATCATTCCAAACCCTCCCCCACCTTCTCCAAGAGAAGCACACCGGGTGTTACCCAATGAAGGCTACGCAAGTGCAATTGTCCCGCTCTGGATTCGGGCGGACAACTTTTAGATAACCAATGTCATGCTTACACTGTTGGAACAAAGGGGTTTCTTCACTGGAGCTCCACATCAGAACGCATATAAGCATCTCAAAGGTTTTGTAGACACGTGATGGGGGAGCAAGCAGACGAATGTATCTGAGGACTCTTTGAGGTTAAGGCTTTTCCCATTTTCTCTAAGAGGGAAGGCTTTAGATTGGATTGAGAGGCTACCCAACCATTCCGTACACACTTGGGATGAGTTGGATGAGAAGTTCATAGCAAAGTTCTTTTCTCCGGGACATATGGCAACATTGAGAGATGAGATCCTATCTTTTAAACAAGAGCCAAATGAACCGTTACATGAGATTTGGGAATGGTGTCGCACAATGGTAAAAGAATGCCCCAACAACGATATGACCGAGGCAATGATCTAGGAAACATTTTATAGGGGGATTAACACAACTAACCAGTGTGTGGGGAATCAACTAGCATGAGGTAACTTCATGAACATTCCATACTCAGAAGCATGTGAAATATTAGATGAGATGGCAGATACCTCTTCAGCTTGGCAAAGTAGAGCCAACGTTCCTCAGGGTGACCCTAATGTTATCCAACTTCACAAGGAACTTCATGATCATGGACAAGCCATAGCGGAGTTGACGACCACTATGAATCAGTTGTCCAAGGCTCAGCTTCAACAGGTTCAGGGGCCAAAACAGGTAAATGCCATGGAAGGGGTAAACATGATGGTCAACAAGAGAAGACAAAGAGGCTAACAAGTTCATAACAATCCAGATCAATTTGAGCAGAGTGGTAGTGGTTACAATCAAGATGACTCTTATGATGATCAAAGTGAAGAGGTTCTATATGCCAATAATTACCAAGGTCAACAGAGTAATGCTCCAAATCAACAACAGTGGATATCACAGGGAAACAATCAAAATTGGGGAAACCAAGGTCAACAAGGGAATTGGAATAGTGGCAACAACAACAATCAGAGCAATTGGGGGAACAACAATCAAAATTGGGGTAACCAAGGAAATCAAAGCAATTAGGGAGGAAATAATCAAGGCAACTGGAGTGGAAACAGTAATAGTAATTGGGGAGGCAATGGAAATCAAGGGGGTTGGAACAACAATAATCAAGGAAACCGGGGGTCGGGCTTTCAAAGGCCCCCGATGTATCAACAACCCACCTCCATATCCGTCTCAAGGTTCTAGTTCTTCCAACAATGATATGGGAAGGATATAAAACATTTTCAAGCAAATGATGGAAAGGAAGGCCGACTCCGATGCCCAAATAGCGTCCCACAACACTTCTATCTGCAACTTGGAAGTCCAAATGGGTCAAATTTCTCAAGACTTGAATACTCTCCCTAAGGGGGAATTACCAAGGGATACGGTGGTGAACCCGAAGGGTGGGAACAACACGGGGCATGCTATGGCGGTGACTACAAGAAGTGGGAGAGGTGGAGTTTCTAGTACCTCTAATCCAAGAAAGATTGTGAATGATGATGTGGTTGTGCAAGAAAATGATGAGCCAAATAATGATGTGCAAGTAAATGATGAAGTGAGGATATGCATTGAAGAAAATATGGAGGAGACACAAGATGATGTGAACCCGTCTAGGGAACATGTGATAGACATACCAGATCTGGTAGTGCCCAAAGCCAAGGCTCCTTTGCCAAGGCCTCCTCCACCATATCCTCAAAGTCTCACAAATAAAAAAAATGAGAATCAATTCAAGAAATTTATTTATATGATAAAAAGTTTGTCCATAAATGTGCCATTCGTTGAAGCCCTAGAACAAATGCCGGGATATGCCAAGTTCATGAAAGACTTGGTAACAAAGAAGAGATCAATGAACTGTGAAATGATAAGAATGACATATCAAGTGAGTACCATTGTGAATTCCATGGCTCCAAAGTTAGAATACCCCTATGCCTTTACAATCCCATGCACTATTGGTAGTGCCGATTTCACCAAAGCCTTATGTGACTTGGGAGCGAGCATTAACTTGATGCCATATTCTGTGTTCAAGACATTGGGGATTGGGAAACCAAGACCCACATCCATGAGGTTGAAAATGGAGGATCGAACAACGAAGAGTCTATTGGGGATAATTGATGATGTTCTAGTTTGGGTCGACAAGTTCGTACTTCCCGCATATTTTGTGATACTCGACTGTGAGGTTGACTATGAGGTGCCAATCATATTGGGGAGAACTTTCCTAGATACATGAAAGGCCTTAGTTTATGTGGAAGATGGGGAGCTCACCTTCCGGGTGGGCGATGAAAAATTTTTATTCCATGTGTGCAAGTCAATGAGGCAGCCTAATAGCAACGAAGTGTGTTCGTTTGTGGATCTTGTGACAGAGGTAATTGTTGGTGACACAATTGCTATGATTAATGTTGAAGACCCATTGAAAGTTGTGTCATTGAATCATGATGAGAATTATAAGGAAGGCTTGGTAGAATGTGCAAATGCTTTGCAAGGAAGGGAAACTCCACCAACAAAGGCCTCAATCCAGGAGCCTCCCACATTGGAGTTGAAGCCCTTGCCTTCACACCTCAGGTATGCGTTCTTAGTCCCTTGTTCCACATTAACTGTTATTCTTTCTTCGTGCTTAACTAACGTGCAGGTAGATTCCACCCTTGCAGTGCTTCAAAGAAGGAAGAAGGTAATAGGTTGGACATTGGGGGATATTTGGGGTATAAGCCCCGTCTTTTGCATGCAAAAAATCATATTGGAAGAGGATGATAAACCCTCAGTGGAACATCAAACAAGGTTGAATGAGGCCATGCAAGCGGTAGTCAAGAAATATATCAGCAAGTGGCTAGATGCAGGGGTTGTCTACCCTATTTCAGATAGTTCATGGACTTCACCGGTACAATGTGTCCCAAAGAAGGGGGCATGGCTGTGATTACAAATGATAGAAATGAATTGATCCCTACAAGAACTGTCACTAGTTGGAGGGTATGCATGGATTATAGAAAGCTCAACAAAGTGACTCGAAAAGACCATTTTTCGTTGGCATTTCTTGATCAAATGTTGGATAGGCTTGCCGGGAGTGCATATTATTGCTTTTTGGATGGGTATTCCGGATATAACCAGATTCTTATTGCACCGGAAGACCAAGATAAAACCACCTTCACTTGTCTGTATGGCACTTTTGCGTTCTCAACGATGCCGTTTGGTTTATGTAATGCACCGGCTACCTTTCAGCGGTGTATGATGGCAATATTCATGGATATGGTATAGGACTTCCTCGAGGTGTTCATGGATGATTTCTCTATTGTGGGGGATTCCTTTGAAGAATTTTTGGATAATCTTGATAAAGTATTGGCTCGTTGTGAAGAGACCAACTCAGTGCTAAATTGGGAGAAGTGCCACTTTATGGTCGATGAGGGCATTATCGTCGACCATTAGATCTCCAAGAATGGTATTGAAGTGGATAAAGAAAAAATTGAAGTGATACCAAAACTCTCTCCTCCTACTTCCATCAAGGGAGTGAGGAGCTTTCTAGGTCACACGGGATTTTACCGTAGGTTCATCAAGGATTTATCAAAAGTGGTGAACCCCTTGTGCAAGTTGTTGGAAAAATATGCCAAATATGTGTTCAACGATGATTGTATGAAAGTTTTTGAGCTACTTAAGTATAGGTTGACTACCACTCCCATCATTACCGCACCCAATTGGAGTTTACCATTTGAGCTCATGTGCGATGCTAGCGACGTGCGGTAGGAGCGGTATTGGGGCAAAGAATCAACAAGATATTTCATCCGGTCTATTATGAAAGCAATACTATGAACAACGCCCAAGTCAACTATATGGTGACCGAGAAAGATCTATTAGCCATTGTCTTTGCCATGGAAAAGTTCCGCCCGTACCTCATGGGTACCACAGTGATTATGCACACCGATCACGCGACACTTCGTTATTTGATGAGTAAAAAGGACTCTAAGGCTAGGTTGATGCGGTGGGTACTTCTTCTACAAGAGTTTGACCTTGAAATCATAGACCGCAAAGAGAGTGAGAATCAAGTGGTGGACCACCTGTCCCACTTGGAAGAGGAGGGGAGGCCCCATGATGGCCTCGAGATCAATGATTCATTTCCGGATGAAACAACTCCTCTCCGTGTTTTGACCGGGATGCCTTGGTTTGCCGATGTGACCAACTTTCTTGTGACCGGCATTGTCCCAAATGAATTCTCTTCAAACCGATGGAAGAAGCTCAAATGGGACCGCTTGGATTATTATTAGGACGAGCCATATCTTTTCAAAATTTGCACTGATGGTGTTATCCGGAGATGTGTTCCGGAAGAAGAGCAACTGAGTATTCTTGAAGCTTGTCGTTACTCGCCCTATAGTGTTCACCTTGGTGGGGCGAGAGCTGCTACAAAGGTTCTAAGTTGTGTATTCCATTAGCCTACCTTGTACAAAGACGCTAGCGAGCTCGTTAGGCGTTGTGATGATTGCCAAAGAACCGATGGGATCTCCAAGAATAATGAGATGCCTCTCACCACCGTCCTCGAGATTGATATTTTTGACGTGTGGAGTATCGACTTTATGGGACCATTTGTGAGTTCATGTGGGAACACCTATATTCTTGTTGTTGTGGATTACGTTTCTAAATGGTTTGAAGTTGTGGCTTTTCCAACAATGAGGCACGGAGTGTGGTGGCTTTCTTGAAGAAAAACATATTCACAAGGTTCGGCTCCCCAAGGGCTATCATTAGTGATGGGGGTTCTCATTTTTGCAACAAAGCCTTTGACACTTTACTCTCCAAGTATGGTGTCACTCATAAGGTGTCAACCCCCAATCACCCACAGGCAAGTGGACAATTTGAGGTATCCAACAGGGAGATCAAGAGCATTCTATCCAAGACTGTCAATGCAAACTGGACTGATTGGTCAAGGAAACTTGATGATGCTTTATGGGCCTATAGAACAGCTTACAAGACTCCAGTTGGTATGTCTCCATATCGGTTGGTATTTGGGAAAGCATGTCACCTCCCGGTGGAATTAGAGCACAAGGCCATATGGGCGTTGAAGAAATTGAACCTTGAATGGGATATACTTCCAATCTCTGGGTAGAGCAATTGAATGAACTTGCTGAGTTCCGGTTCCATGCTTACTCCAGTTCGTCCTTGTATAAGGACAAGATGAAGTTCTTACATGATAAGTATATCCGGAACAAAGAATTCAAAGAAGTGACTTATTTCTTCTATTCAAATCTGGGTTACGGATGTTTTCGGAAGCTAAAGTCAAAGTGGAGTGGTCCTTTTGAAGTGGTGCATGTGACTCCTTTTAGTACTCCCGATTTGAAAAACAAGAATGATGAGATATTTAGAGTCAATGGGCACCAAGTAATGCACTACCTTGGCAAAATTGATTATAGCCACGTTGCGGCATTGATCCATTTCAAATGAATTAAGGCAACATGCGTCGTGCCGCGACGTTAAATCAGACGCTTCTTGGGAGGCAACCCATGTGTTTTTCTTTCTTTTGATTTTCTTCTTAGATTAGGCATTGTTTTGGACTAACTGGTTGTGAAGTGTATGTAGGAATTGGATGTGTAGTGCAGAAAATTGACAAGGAAAAAATTGGCTAAGTGGTGAAATTTCGCGGACCGCGCCAGAAATGATGCGGACCGCACAAGCACCTCGGGGCCGCACAATTCTGTGCGCTGTCGCGCAGTTGGATGATGGAAATTTCCAACTCTCTAAAGTTGGCCTGTCAAAATCACTTAAGAATTTGCGTCCGCGGTCAAAATTACGCGGACCGCACAAATTGTGCGGCTGCAACCAGTTTTTGGCGGACCGCGTCAATGAAGCAGCTACTGAGCTACAAGAGGTAAAGAGTGCGGACTGCGCCAAAATTTTACAGCCACACTCAGGTAAGTCGGTGGGTCACTAGGGGTTAGAGTATAAATAGGACTTTTGAGAACTATTCACACTTTACGAACTTCGACTTCTCAAACAACCCAAAAGCACTGTTCACTTTTTCTTGGTTTCAATCTCCTCCCATTTTCATCAAGTGTGATTTCCTACTACTCTTCACTACTGGTATGTTCATTTCAATGCATTAATTTTCTCTTTGTTTTTATTTTCCTTTTTAGTTAGGGTTAGATTCATGCCAAAATGTCAAAATGATACTTAATCCTTCCTTAGAAACATATGGGTAGTGTTTCAATGCATAATAGGGGCTGGGGTTAGTAGCTTTGCATGCTTAATAGCCATAAATCCTGTATCATTAGTGAAAACCCTAGTATTAAGTGCTTATAAGCACCGAACTGATTTGAATTTCGCGGTCGGACACATTTTTGTGCGGTCCACGATAGGGTATGCGGCCGCATACAAAATTGTGCGGCCCGCGATACCCTAGTTTCAAGACACTGTTATTTGCTAAGATTTCACGGCCGCACTCAATTTTGTGCGGTCCACGGTTAGTGTTTCGCGGCCGCACCCAAATTTTTGCAGTCCGCACAGTTGAACTTCAGAGACCCACAAAAATGGTTATGCGGCCGCACTCAAAATTGTGCGGTCCGCGATGAGTTTTTCGCGACCGCACTCAGTTTTTGTGCGGTTCGCGGTTGGTGAAATTTAGAGAACCAGTAGTCTGAGTCTGGTACCTTCACGACCGCACTCACTTTTGTGCGGTACACAATGAGCATTTCGCGGACGCACTCACTTTTGTGCGGTCTGCGCTGCCCTGTTCTAAGAAGCACTGACTTTCATTTCATCTGTAATGCTTTAACACATGTTGAACCCAATTCTAATTGACTTTCACTACTTGTGTGTTGCAGACAATGGTGCGTTCGCGTGGTAGAGGAGACACTTCCAAAGGGAGGGCAGAATCCTCCCGAGGCCAGGGTAAAGGAAAGAAAAACTTTCCATTATCATTCCAAAAGGTAGTGGGCAAATAGTTAGACCTCCTCCGGACTCCTCGGACACCAGTGAATACCTCTCATCCCGGGAGACTTCTGAGGGGGAATCTGTACAACCTCAACCAGAGGCACAATCACAACCATTCCGCCTAGTCAATCAACCTACCTCCTCCTCTGGATTGTTTGATGGATCAGAGGGAGGTAGTCAGGCATTAGAGCCATCTTCGCCACTTGCTACAACACCGGCCTCAACAGTTGCCCCAATAAATGTAGATGATGATGATGAGGTCCCGGATGACGGGAGAGGGGGTGATACTAATGTGGGAGGTCTGTCTAGGTCAAGGAAGACGAGGTGTGGGCTGATAGATTTTTGATGTGAGAAGGCGTATGCCAAATTCCGGGAATGGTGGCCCTAAAGGCCACTCACTCTTGAGCGACAATTCATAACCAAAGACATACTCCTGCAGAATCAAAATGCCCTAAGGCAATTTGAGGAGAGAAAATGATGGAAGTTTTTCACCGGAAAAGTGGTAGATGCCAATGAATACCTCGTCAAGGAATTCTATGCCAATGTTGCCCACATCAAAAAAGGTACCACGGTGATGAAAGTCCGGAACATGAAAATCCTGTTTGATGGCCACCCACTGAACAAATATGCCGGATTTGAGGATGTTGAGGCAGTGCAGTACCTGAAGAAGCTACCCTTGGATGAAGCAGCTCGTCCATGGCTAGCCGAGATATTAGCTCTTCCGGGGACAACACTTGCATGGCTCACAGCTGGAGTTCCAATATTCAGAGCCACCCTTAACTTCGAAGCCAAAGGGTGGTCAAAATTCGTGAGCAGCCGTTGTCACGCCCCGAACCTGGGGGCGAGACCTTGCGTACCAACTTGCGACTAAGGGACTCTGAACATATGATGTCATACTTTGGACATGGGCCATATTACAAGACAACTGCGAATGCTGACTAAATATCAATATAAAGCTAGGCCGATAAGGCCGTCATAATTATTACAGCTGACAAACCAACCAAATATACATACAAGGCTTACAAGTCCAACATGCTGCACTAAGTGACAGGATATGTCTACAAGTCTCTACTAGTGGATATACTGTGATCGGAACAACTCCCCAACCTACTCATAACATATATACATATATACACAAAATGTACATAAATCTCTAGACCCGGCAACTCCGAAAGGCATGGAGCGTACCGATCAAGCTGAACTCGGGCAACACTTAATGAGGAGGCCTACCCGTCTGTCTATCTGAACCTGCACGCATAAAATGCAGCGCCCCCAGAAAAAGGGACGTCAGTACAGAATAATGTACCGAGTATGTAAGGCAATATATTGAAAGCTGAAACTGAACTGATAATATAATAACTGAAAGCGACTGGGGGTCAAAGATAATCCGAAGATATGCTCACCTGCTAATACTGAATCTATTCTCTCAATATAGTAAGTAAAATAGCTGTCCGGCCCTATAAGGATCGGTATATATATATATATATATATATATATATATATATATATATATATATATATATATATATATATATATATATATATATATATATATATATATATATATAATTGCTCTACCATAGTAGGCTTGATCATAGGCGCTCGGCCATACTAGGCTCTTTATCTCGACCAATGGGCTCGCTCATAGGCGCTCAACCACAGTAGGCTCCGTATATAACTTACCATCTGATCAGTGGTTTCCCAATAGGGGCCTGCCCATCGATTATAGATCGACCGTAATGAAAATACTGTAATACTGTATATATAGACTCTCTGCTCTCTTGACTGGAAAAAGGAAATACTCAATTGAATATGAAGTCCCGATAAGGAGAATATTGTAACTTACAAGCCTAGGAAAATATACGTAAATTTTGGGATATGAATTTTTCTTTATGCTTCGTTATCAAACTCGTGTAATTATGAGATCATGCCAAAATGAAAGAAGGGCTTAGCCTTAACATACCTTAGCCGATTTTCTTGACAATCCCTCTAACACATGTCAATTGCGACAACACGTAACGACAGATCGGAGTAAGAGAAAAATCCGTATGATATTCTTGAGAAATATTGTGCCACATATATCACATACACCAATGTAATTTCCAAGTCCACCTTTACCAGACGTCGCCAAATCCAACATTATGCGTGAATATGTGCTTAAGGTGAAAAGAGTATATCCAGCTAAGTTGTGCATTCTTGTATCAACTTTTGCCTCATTATATGCAAGAAGTGCCATTTTTCCAAGTGCAAACGGTTGATAGACTAAGTTTAGATCCCTTGAAGAATGATAATTCAGATACAGTTGCATAGTAGTAATCACCAATGCTCAACAAACTATTCCAAGAAACAAGTGAACTAAGTCCCAGAATCCAACAAACAAGCATACCCATAAATTTCCCCTCAAGCCTAGTAGGACTTGGACTAATGCTTGAAATAGCAGTGGTCATGGTTGCTTCTTTGTGGATCAAATTCCAACACCAAAGACTTATCAAGTGACAATAAAAGATAAACTTCCTTAAATTGAAACATTGAATGGAAAAGAGTATAATAATTCTTATGTTTCATTCTTTACACATTGTCGCCAACTTATCCCTTTCTCAAATTCCATTTAAGCATGCCACATATATTAATAATGCATGAGCCACAATTGTTTTAAGGCAAAATCTGCCAAGTTATGTTCTTATCCAAAATATTTTGAATAATTATCAATTACCCGCATAACTAAAAATTATCTTAAATTACTTAAATACTACCTACTTTTAACATAACTTATACACCTTACTATCATGGTCATGTGGTACCTTGAATGGTACTAGTCCATAAATACCGGGTATTTTAGCTCGGGCCATATTTTATCCCAAAATGTCAAATTTTGATAAAATTCATTTTGTTTGATTTTCCTACCCCCTCACCTTCACGAATTTACTCATCACTTGTTTGAAATAGCATAATACTTATAATCTCACAATAATCTCATTCCCGAACTTCCATTAATGGATCTATGGCGCACTTCCACGTACGAAAACATGGGGTGTAACATCATTCCCCCCTTTGGAACATTCGTCCTCGAATGTTTACTGATGCACTTATCATTCTTATAACCCATAGCTCTTGGGAATACTGTAATATACTCCTTTTCATTCAGACAGCTATTTTTTGAATAAATTCAAAGGCCATAGAATTCTCCCCTTTAAGCCTCTTTCTCACACCACGACTTGTAGTCGGAATCCTTTTAATCTCGTAACAATTGATACCTTCTATCATGCAGCCTGTACAATTCTAACTTTGTAGGTGCGCCTATGCGACGCTTCTCTCCCCTTTCCTCCAGCTCTCAGCCAATCTCTAGGCCTCACTTTATAAACATATACAAAATTATGGCAAGTTGTCCCTCTAGGCGTCATTAGCTTTACTACATCTAAGTAGGCCATACTGTACCATAACTCTTACTTAGATTCATTGTTACTGAGGTATGCGACCTATCTCCAGGTTAATATTGTTTCTTATCCTATATGCGTAAAGCTAAGTCTTTTAACGCTTCTTCATTACTGTTCATCTTAAGAATAATGGTCTAATCTCATTTCGTACTTTGTATCTTTTATCCATCTATTATCGATTGACCTCTATGTTGATCTACGATCTTCCATTGATAACTTGAAACTTCTTACGTAATACATTGCCACTAGGGCTTATGTTGTATCGAGGAATATTTGAAGTGATTTTCCTGATCCACTTAGGGATGATACTGTACTTCAATAATCGTATTTTATAGCATCCCAATGTTATTCACCTTACATTTTTAATCCCGTACAATCCATGAAATCCTCTTCAAATCACTACTCTGTCGAAGGCCCAAACGTCATCCTTTATCTATTACAATCACACCCTCATTCCACTACCAGGGCAGCATTCATTTTTTTTCTAGATATTATTAGTCTTAGACTCCTTTGAGTTCATTCAGGCTATACTGAACTTTCTATAACTTAGAGAAACCATTAGCTCTCTTGTTTTTATGGGCTTAATCCCGAGTACTTATCCATTCTCGTCACCTTGTCACTCGCCCTTTCTCGTTCTTACTCCTGTCATAAAACTTTATCGCTTTACTATGCATTAGCTTGCGGCCTATACATATCTATTTATACTATTCACAGCCTTCCTTCAACTTGCTTGAATCATAGATTTCCTTGTGTTATTCTAGAACATCAAGCGAGACATCACATTGTCTCTAACTCTTCTTTACTTTCTTGACTAAATCTCTCAGTACTTAGAAACCATAGGCTGGAAGGCACGCCACTGGCAACGCTGCTATCATTCTTGGATTGAATCCTAGTGCTTCTAGCCTTCAATCCACAATATGAACTATTCACAACCTTCTGCATTTGAGTATCTTGTACGTTGTTCACCTTTACCTTTCTTACCTTAAAATATTGCATCGTATCTTTTATTTCTTTCCTGACCTCCCTTCCACATAGGTATAATTCACGTTCACAACTTGAAGCTCTATCATAGTACTTGCACCTCTGAGGCATACACAATTCGGTGGGAGCTGCATACTGACTTCTTACAAGGCTGATACTTTTTCTAACTCGCTTTATCGTAGAGCCATTATAGAATATAGTTACTATATTGTCCATCTTGTACCTTTGATATTAAGAGAGATTCTTCCATGTTCTTAATCATGAAGTCGAAAATTTTCTGGGTCCAATAATCAGACTCCTGGTTTACTTATTTGGTATGACTCTTTAGTTTCCTCTTCCTTCTGATCAGTCTTTTTGTAGGCTTAAGATATCTTCCAATTTGCGGCTCTTGGTATTAGTCATTACCTTAGCCTTTCATGGGATTTAGGGAATATCCATGACACAATCTTCTAACAACTCAATCCTTTATCTATGTCCTGGGCTCAGTTCTTTCTTTTAACTTATACCGGAGTCTTCTAGGGCTGTATGATTGTCAACATATATGTTGCATGGATAATACTCCAAAATCTTGAGTGTATCCATCACGTACTTAATCTGGATCATTGGTCACATAATTTCTTTCATTCCATCTCAGCTTTCTTTAAACGTATGCAATTATTTTATTTGGTCCTTCCGCCCCTTGTTGCGTACGTACTTACCTATCCTAGTTCCTACGCATGCTGAAATTTTTGTGCAACTCATATGGTCTCGAATATTACCTTCGATTTGTTGTGAGACTGATTTTACATGACCATTTCTCCTTCGAGTTACTATATTTAGGTTGAAGCCTTCTTCATTATTTCCTCAACTAGTCTCCCATTGTAGTACTTAGGGAGGACCCTCTGACTTTTGTAAAGCTACGAGCTTATTACATCGTATACTTGATGGAATTTTTGATATCATTCCTCGCAGATAATTATCCGTGTTTACTTACCTCCACGCTCTTGTGCTTGTAGGGTTGCTTCTAAATTTGATATTTTGACTATCTTCCTAGTGGCATTCTCTTTTATTTCCGTAATACTCATATGGTACCTTTAACTATCCCAACTCCTATCTGAATATTTCTCAAGGGTTGCGATGTCATATCTGTGAGACTGAATTCCCCATGTTGGGGTTCACTATGTTTATCTTGTATGATTTGTTGATTTGTCTGTATCATATTGTCTAGCCATAACGAGGCTCTTCCTAAATCAACTACTAACTACTTGTTGGCCCATTCTTATGTCAATATTCCGCATAATCTTTCTTGGGTCATTTCCTTTGTCGTAACCCATGTCCCGCACTGGCTCCCTATCTATTAATCTTTGGATTTTTTTCACATCATTGATGACCCTTACTTGCCTTTAGGAAATTCTTCTGTATCAAGGATAACAAAATTCCTTATTCACGAGGGTGACACTTAGTGTAACTGGCACCTACAGTCCCTTAAGCTTAACTTTGCTCACATTGTTTACTTTCAGGGAAGCGTCTTCCTAAATGACCATTCTCTGAATTCCTCATGAATCTTCTTCTGTGGTCCATTTTATTATCGCCGGAACGTAAATTTGAAATTCTCATGATGCTGAATATTATCTAATCACTCAGCCCCTAATTCACATTTAGTTTATCTTGTTCACCAGCCCATACTAATTCCTATTATTCTGGGGTCTAACTTTTCCTTCTGGTAGTTGCGTCGGAGTCATGAACTTATTTCTCGAAATGAGGATATACCTTTATGGCCTATAATCTTTTGTTGTCTCAAAGCCTGTCTCCTCTCGTCTTTTCCTTAACTTGAGTATATATCCTATAATACCATCATTTATTTCTACCATCGACATCCATGCATCACATCTTACTCATAACGCTTCATTAACTCTCTTCTCATTTCCTGCTAACATTTCTGTCTAACACTTTATTTTGAAAATTTCAATAGGACATTCTTTTTCTTTTAGCTCCCCTTGCTCCATCTACTGGCTTTTCGGGTTACCTAACATTCTTTCTTTACTAGGGACGGGATCCATACTAAGGTAACAATTATCCTTTCAAGGCTTCTAGTGCCTATCTTTATAGTACTCATATCTAGTTGTACTATTTTAGAGTGTACCATCTGGGTGTCTTACGAGGACATCTATTAGCATATTTGCACTATCCTTTGGGTTACTCTAACCCCAGCTGGATCCTGATATCCCGTCCTTCTCTTATACTACTTCTGTTAACTTCCATAGGACATAAATGAGATAGGTTTGGCCATTTGTACGTGCCTCAGTTATTGTTGAAGGTAACTCAAAAGGCTTATATTCTTCTGCCTGAATTTGTAAATACTAATAATCTTTATTAACTGGGTACCTCGTACCCTTATCATCTTGCTCCTTTTACTTGTTGAAGCTTGTATCTAACTTCTGAATATCTCATTGCCTTTTTCCATAGGGTGGATGGATATTCTTTCCTCAAGGCTCCCTATCTAGAGGCTTACACGTCTTAGTACACATATGATATACTGAAGACCTTACATTTACTCATCATAAGCATTATGCAAAATTTGAGTTCCTCTAACTCAACTCTTCCACAACCGCATTCAATCCTTTACCAACCGTCTTTCTAGATGTAAGCATCGTCGTATCATGAATAAGATAGAGTTTAGGAAATTGAGTTCTTACAAATGAGCTCTACCACACGATCTAGAGTAAGAAGAAAGAGTGACAATCCCAAATGCCCTGTAGCCTCCTGCTTATAGGTGTGGTGCATAACACACCCATAAACAAGACTCTACTAGAAATAGCTTGTAGACTCCCTAGGACATGACTGCTCTTATACCACTTCTATCACGCCTCGAACCTGGGGGCGAGACCGGCACCCGATGCCTCACCTATCCTTGCGTTCCAACTTGCGACTAACGGACTCTGAACATATGCTGTTATACTTTGTCCATGGGCCACATTGCAAGACAATCGCGAATGCTGACTAAATATTAATTTAAATCTAGGCCGACAAGGCCGTCATAATTATTACAGCTGACAAACCAACCAAATATACATACAAGGCTTACAAGCCCAACATGCTGCACTAACTGACAGGATATGTCTACAAGCCTCTACTGATGGATATACTGTGATCGGAACAACTCCCCGACCTACTCATAACATATATACGTATATACACAAAATGTACATAAATCTCTAGACCCGGCAACTCCGAAAGGCATGGAGCTTACCGATCAAGCTGAACTCGGGCAACACTTAATGGGGAGGTCTACCCGTCTGTCTGTCTGAACCTGAACTCATAAAATGCAGTGCCCCCCAAAAAAGGGACGTCAGTACGAAATAATGTACCGAGTATGTAAGGCAATATATTGAAAGTTGAAACTGAACTGATAATATAATAACTGAAAGCGACTGGGGGTCAAAGATAATCTGAAGATATGCTCACCTGCTGATACTGACTCTATTCTCTCAATATAGTAAGTAAAATAGTTGTCTGACCCCATAAGGCTCGGTATATATATATATATATATATATATATATATATATATATATATATATATATATATATATATATATATATATATATATATATATATATATATATATATATATATAAAACTGCTCTGCCATAGTAGGCTTTCTCATTGGCGCTCGGCCATACTAAGCTCAGTATCTCGACCAACTAGGCTCGCTCATAGGCGCTCGACCATAGTAGGCTCGGTATATAACTTACCATCTGATCAGTGGTTTCCCAATAGGGGCCTGCCCATCGATTATAGCTCGATCGTAATAAAAATACTGTAATACTGTATATATAGACTCTTTGCTCTCTTGACTGGAAAAAGAAAATACTCAATTGAATATGAAGTCCCGATAAGGAGAATATTGTAACTTACAAGCCTAGGAAAATATACGTAAATTTTGGGATATGAATTTTTCTTTATGCTTCGTTATCAAACTCGTGTAATTATGAGATCATGCCAAAGTGAAAGAAGGGCTTAGCCTTAACATACCTGAGCCGATTTTCTTGACAATCTCTCTAACACATGTCAATTGCGACAACACGTAACGACGGATCGGAGTAAGAGAAAAATCCGTATGATATTCTTGAGAAATATTGTACCAAATATATCACATACACCAATGTAATTTCCAAGTCCACCTTTACCAGACGTTGCCAAATCCAAAATTATGCGTGAATATGTGCTTGAGGTGAAAAGAGTATATCCAGCTAAGTTGTGCATTCTTGTATCAACTTTTGCCTCATTATATGAAAGAAATTCCATTGTTCCAAGTGAAAACGGTTGATAGACTAGGGTTAGAGCCCTTGAAGGATGATAATTTGGATACAATTGCATAGTAGTAAATTCTCAACAAACTATTCCAAGAAACAAGTGAACTAAGTCCCAAAATCCAACAAACAAGTATACCCATAAATTTCCCCTCAAGCCTAGTTGGACTTGGGCTAATGCTTGAAATAGCAGTGGTCATGACTGCTTCTTTGTGGATCAAATTCCAACACCAAAGATTTATCAAGTGACAATAAAAGATAAACTTCCTTAAAGTGAAACATTGAATGGAAAAGAGTATAATAATTCTTATGTTTCATTCTTTACACATTGTCGCCAACTTATCCCTTTCTCAAAGTATATTTAAGAATGACACATATATTAATAATGCATGAGTCACAATTGTTTTAAGGCAAAATCTGCCACGTTATGTTCTTATCCAAAATATTTTGGATAATTATCAATTACCCGTATAATTAAAAATTATCTTAAATTACTTAAATACTACCCACTTTTGACATACCTTATACACCTTACTATCATGGACATGTAGTAACTTGAATGGTACTAGTCCATAAATACCAGGTATTTTAGCTCGGGCCGTATTTTATCCCAAAATGTCAAACTTCGACAAAATTCATTTTGTTTTATTTGCCTACCCCCTCACCTTCACGAATTTACTCATCACTTATTTGAAATAGCATAATACTTATAATATCACAATAATCTCATTCCCGAACTTCTATTAATGGATCTATGGTGAACTTCAGCGTACGAAAACATGGGGTGTAACAACCGCCTATACCCATGCCAGCATGAAAATGTCCTTCCACTCACCCGGGCAATTTTGGTAGCTTCCATCATGGCGGGCGATCCGATTAATGTAGGGAACCTGATTTCCTACCACATATCCAAGGTAATCAACAAAGAAGAAAGATCTTATCCTTACCCTAACTTCATTATTGAGTATATCGAAGACCAAAGGGTAGTGAAGAGGCACTTTGATGTGAATATGAAGGCTAAAAAGCCTTTCTCCTGGTATCACCTCCAAGGAGATGACAACCCAAAATCCAAGGGTAAATCCACTACCTCCACTGGCTAGTCTGAAGAGCCAAAGGTAGTGGCCACCGGATCAGTTGTCGAGCCTCCCACATCAGCCGGTACTTCTACCGGAGCAGAATCCATGCCTCCTCCATCCTCCGGGCCATCTATGTCAATTCCATTGTCAGTACCTTCATCTTTTACATACCCTCAGTTTGCAGTGCGGGTTTCACAGTCGTTATCCAGTCTCAACAACTGGATGCAGGCAGCTACGTCAAAGCTAACTACCATATCCAGTGCAGTGGCATCACAGTCTTCATCCCCACCACAACTTTAGTTACCTCCATCAGTAAAGGACTCCTTGAAGATGATTCTGGACAACCAGAAGAAGATTCTGGATGACCAGTAGAAGATTCGGGAGACTCTTGATGCATATGGAAAGGTTATCAAGGATTTGGGCAAGCAGATGAAGAAGATGCGGAAGACTAAGGCATCTAAGGAGTCAGTGGAGAAGCTGAGCCAGGAGGTAGAGAAGATTGCCTCTGCTGGAGATATCCCATTGGACCTGCTCATGCAGGAGACAACCCCAACATCACATGCAGCAGAGTATGAGGTACCATAGGCACAGCCGGGCAGTCTGAGGAGCCGACTGTCACTGCACATAGTACTGAGGAGATGATCCAGATTCTCAGCAACCCCGTAGTCCCCCACTCAGAGGATTTAGAGATCCAGTTAGATGAAATGGAGGGTGCTGCTGAGCCTATAAAGTCTGAGGACCCTACTCATGTTCATGACCCGATGCAGACAGAGACCACATAGGGAGTTCTCTTTACTCTCTACCCATTTTCACCTGTTCTTATTTTGCTAGTAGCATTGAGGATAATGCTATTTTTTATTTGGGGGGGGGGGGGGGGTGGTCCATTTTGGATTTGATGATATTTGGTACGTAATAACCATTATACTATTTTCTTTATCTTTATTTTCACTTTTGGTATGTACATAATTTTACCATTCGATGTATATATTCATTTCCATTATATTTATATTCGTTTTACTCCATTTTGTATATATTCAGTTTACTTTCCGTAGTTTATTTTGTAACTTCTTTCGTTGTCCTTAGTAGAATAACTTCTTATTTCCTTTAGTAGATTCTCTTTAAGTTTTTAGCTTCTTTTTATGTTTTGTGTGAACAATAATCCTTTGGTTTTCTTAATGCCACAGTTCTTTCCAAAGGTGGATGTTGTATGAACCGGGTGGCTCTTCCCAACGATGGATGGAGTGACAACCTTCTTAAGGGATTGAGTCCATTTTATTTTTGTTTTGGTATATATAGTTGTAATGAATAAAAGTGTTTCAAGAAGGCTTCACTTGGTACTAACACATTTACCTTCTACCTTATAGTTAGAAACAAGTTGATTGGCAAAGAATAGCTCTAGTTGTGACCTTTAGACTCTTGACTTGACTAAAACAATCATCGAGTGGTTTCCTTGGGCATTTGTGATTTTCAATATTAGCTAGGGTTGTTGTGGGCCCTCGACTCTTTTCTCTTTAATTATCCAGGAGTGTGAGAGGTGAGAAATTGAACTGCAAGTCCAAGTTACGTGCCAATAAGTCTAGAACTTTCCCTGAATATTTGTTTAGGCGAAATTCTAAGTGTAGCTCTACTTGAGAAATGATTGTAGGCTCTCCTTGGTCCAATTTGAAACTTGAAGCTTCTGTAGCCTACCAATGAGATATCACTAGTCAACCCCTTTGAGCCTAAGCCTTTTCCATTCAATAGCCACATTACAAGCCTTTATCCGTTTTATAATGACCCTCTCTTGGCACCCGATCTTTCCTTAGAATTTATGATAAACAATTGGCAAAAGAATAAGTTTGGGGGAGAGGCGAGGAATTTGAAAGTGATAAAAGGTACAAAGAAGAAAAAGAATTGAAGAAAAGTAAAGGCAAGAAAATGAAGAAAAGCCAAAAAGAAATATGTCAAAAAGAAAGTGAAGGTTGAGGGGATTCAAAGAAAGCAATGATGAAAGGCATGGAATGACGAGAAAAGGAGAAAAATGATTGTCATGAGAAATAAAGAGTGACAATATGTCTCTCTAGTTACCCTAAGGAAGAAGAAAATGACCCAAAGAGTCAAGAAAGTATGAGCCGAAATGAGAAAATGGAGAGCTTAAGGAAAGATGAAACCATCATAGTCCGATAAGTCCTACCTTGATCCAAAAGCCTTCATTACATCCCCGCAAAAGCCCTATATAATTTCAAGTTGAGTGCGCTTACATTAGTGGTGATTTACATAAGGGGAAAACTTATGGTACTTAGAGCAGGACTTGTGGCATTCTTTTGAGAGTGATGAGCGCACTTCTTCACAATCCTTGTTTTGAGTGTTACATTATAAAATGAGATTTTCTCATGGAGAGTAGAGGAGGAGGAGTTTGGGATCCACAATCACCTACATGATAGAGCAAGCTTCCTTGATGAATTGAGTCAACTCTTGATGCTCTAGTGTCACATTAGAACTATGGTACTCAAAAGGTCATAACATGATGTTGTTGATAATTCATTTGTGTTGAGAGTAATTGTTAGTCCCAATTGATGCTTGATGGATTCACCTTAAGCCAGCTGAAATATTTTTTTTTCTTGTGGAGGTGGGCATTACCTTATTTTGTTGAGGACAAACAAAAGCTTAAGTTTGGGGGAGTTGATAAGTAGGGATTTTAACCTATTATTTGCTCTCTTACCTGTGTTTTAGGCCAAAGATGCTTCAAGGTATTCCCGGAAACTAACGAAATATGCTTGCTTGCAGGAATTGTTCAAAATGATCCAAAGGAGCCATACTCAACTCATAGAGGAGTCAAAAGTTGAACAAAAACCAAGGCTGGAAAAAGAGCTCTGAAGCGCGGACCGCACAAATATCGTGCGGCCGTGAAAGCCACGACGCGGCCGCGATCAGAACTACGCAGTCCGCGATAGAGAGATTCAGAGAAGGTGATTTTTGGGCTAACTGATGAGCGTGGACCACACCAGAAATGTGCGGCCACGAAAGTACCTATGCGGCGGTGATTGGAATTATGCGGACCGCGATGCATGAGGTTCAGAGAGTTTACAACTTGAGCAAAAGAAAGAAGTGCGGTCCGCGTTAGAATTGTGCGGCTGTGGAAGTCCCTTGTGTGGCCGCTATTGAAATTATGCGGTCCACGAAATTCAACTCAACCCAGATCAAAAATTGAAGAATGCGGACCGCAATCAGAATTACGTGGCCGCGAAAGCAAGAGTACGACCACACAATCTCCGCAGGGGTATTTTTGTCAGAAAATTTTAGCTTAGTATAAATAGAATTTTTTTTCATTTTTAGGTTATGTTATGTATTGTAGGAGCACCTGAGATGGATGAACCTTCTGTATTGGGAAATTTTGTACTATATTCATCATTTAACATTTGATTTTTATTCCTTAATCATATATTATGGATTTTATCTTCTTTTCATCTTCAATTTCTATTATTTCCATGAGTAGCTAGATCCATAGCTAGAGTTGTGACCCAACCCTAGTGTGGGTATTTAATGGGTGTCGAATGTTAGGGCTTGAATGTGTATGGGTTAGTGATATTTAGCCTAATTCTTACTAGAGTTATAGAATTAGTGGTTGCAAACACTAATTCAGGCCTTTATGACTTAGTCTCTACTTGAGAAAGAGGGATTAAGTCTAGGAAAACTAGGCTAACAAGGAATTGGGGTGAACTCAAGAAATTAATAGCCCCAATTAAAGGGTTAAACCTGGAGATAGTAGTACCTGACTTGTGCTAATATCACTTGAATTGCATGAATACCTATTTGGACTTGAGAAAGCCAAATTGGGCAAAATTACTCAAACTACCGATATGTATAGAGTGAGTACCCGTGTGTGATAGCAATATTACGACCCCAACTGATCAAGCTTGCCCTATATTCTTGCTACCCGTTAGATATCCACCTAGGTAGAAGTCACTACCCTAGTCTCTTTTAAACACTTGAAAACCAACAACAAAAATATTATTCTTAGTTTCAATTATTGCATACAATAGAGTAAAGTTATAAGTATAAATCAAACATGTTTGAAAGTGTAATTAGAAACAAAACCCGCATCTAGCTTAGATATAAACCTAATTCCAAACAAACTAACTCCTGGTGGACTCGATCCCGACCTAGTTGGGTTAAAACTACATTGACCACCCTCTCTACTCAATAGTAGTGTAGGCTTGGACTCGATCAATCCTCCTGATAGATTGAACTTAGAATGTTGAAAGCATTTATCGTGATATTCACCAAGCATTTCGGGCAAGGACGTGTAGCGTAGCATCCAAAGCAGCATCCAAAAGTGAGTTGTCAAGCATGCAAAAGCAGTGAAATGTAGATGTAGCGCTAGCCTTTGCGTCCGAAAATCTATATGCATAGAATAGGAGAAGCAAATCAATATGATATTGTTAGTTGTCACAATAAAAATTTAACAAGTGTCAAATTTTAGGACAAAATTAAATAGGTTATTTAATAATTAGTTACTCTTTTATAATCTGAATTAAAAATAATTAAATATCAATATATTTTTAGAAAACTATTATATTATAAAAAATATTAATAGTTTTTAATAAAAATAATAAAAGGCTTATCCCTTTATACTTTTGATGAGTTCAAAGTTAAATTTTCTGTAAAGTACAAAATGAGAAAACTAATCAAGATATAATAGTAGAAAAGAGTGTATGAAAAGAGGGGATACAGATAATTTTATAATATTTATATTTTGAATTAATTAATTAATAAAATATGAATAAATAACACGGAAGAAAATAATTGATAAATTTAGACAATTGAAGAATTTTGAACGATAACATAAGTTTAAAAAAAAATTGTTTTAGAGAAAGAAAATATATATCTATATTATATTAAAAGAGAAGTAGTATCAAAATACTAATCCAATCGACAAGTTAATAAAAAGTCATATTAGAAAATGTATAGTACTAAATACTTTCTAACTTAATAATAATAAAGATTAAATAAGGAACAAATAATTTGATTACTATATAATGTGTATCCTTTGATTTTGTATAAATTTTGTTATATTTGCATATACTATATTAAATGATAATAACTAATATTTATTAAAATAATATGATATATTAAATCATAATTTTATAAGATTAATATTCTGTCAAGTTATCCGCACGCCGCGCGAGTTCTAACACTAATCTAAAATAGTAGGGGCGCGCTCGATGTGGATGTATAGCATCCCCTGCTGTCACGATCCGGAATCCCCACCGTCGGGATCGTGATGGCGCCTGACAGTTCACTTGCTATGCAAGCCAACGTTAGAACATATTTTCTTCTTTTAGCAGTTTAAATAGTAACAATGATAACAAATTGAAATAACAGATATGTTCTGAGTACAAATGCGGAAATTAAACAGCCAATCGTCTATTAAAATTCCCTGAATCTGGTGTCACGAGTTCACGAGCTTCTAAAGTAATACACATAAAGGTCTGAAATAAGTATAAAGTTATCTAAATGAAGTTATACAACTAAAAGAAAAGAGGATAGGGACTCCAGGTGCTGCGGGCGCTGAACACTCGTACCTCAAGTCTCCGCTGGTATCTGATCCAAGCTCACTAACGACCGCTGCTTGGACCATCTCCAAAATCTACACAATGTACAGAGCGTAGTATCAGTACAACCGACCCTATGTACTGGTAAGTGCCGAGCCTAACCTCGACGAAGTAGTGACGAGGCTAAGGCGGGGCACCTATACTAAAACCTGTACATAGTATATAAAATGACAGAATAATAGAAATACTGAACAAAACTAAACAGCCAACTGAAAAATGATAACCACGGCCTTTAGAGTGAACCAGTGTCATCCAGAGTTACCAATCCTTACTATATCAGATAATTAAATAAATACTGAAAAGACATGCATCTCAGGAAATAGAAACATATAGTTTTGTTGCGGCGCGCAACCTGATCTCACCAGACATCACAAAACTCTCCCTTATTCCTCCGTTGTAACGATCCGGCCGGTCATTCTGTGAAATTAGCCCCGTTTCCCCCGTTTCTACTTTATCATATGTTGCTTAGCCTATTTATGTTGTATTGGGTTGATTGGTTCGGGTTCGGTTTCGGAGTGGTCGTGGTGAGAACTGATACACTTAGTCTCTTAAAGTAGCTTAATAGTTGAAAAAGTCATCTGGGAGTTGACTTATTGGTAAACGACCTCAGAATGTGGATTTTATGGCTTAGATAGCTTCGTTAGGTGATTTGGGACTTACGAGTGTGTTTGGAATGAAGTTTGGATGTCCGGTGTAGAATAATTGGCGAAAATTAGTTTTTGGCAATTTCTGGTCGGCAGTGGAAAATAAGCAATCGGGGTGGTAGTTAGACAGCTAGAGGCTGCCCTAGAGGGGGAGGTCGAGCAGGTGGATGTCAGGCCCGTATGTATGCATTTCCAGCCAGGCCAGATGCTATGGCCTCCGATGCAGTGATCGCAGGTATTATCTTAGTGTGTCGCTGAGATGCTTTGGCTTTATTTGACCCTGGTTCTACATATTCCTATGTTTCATCATATTTTTCCCATTTTATGGATATGCCCCATGAGTTTTTAGTCACATCTGTTCATGTGCGACTCCGGTGGGCGATACTATTATTGTGGACCGTGTGTATCGGTCATGTGTGATATCTATTGGGGGTCTGGAGACCTGAGTGGACCTACTGTTACTCAGCATGGTCGATTGTGATGTGATATTGGGCATGGATTGGTTATCTTCGTGTCATGCTGTTCTTGATTGTCACGCTAAAATCGTGACCTTAGCTATGCCAGGATATCTGAGGGTTGCGTGGAGAGGTTCTTCTGAATATGTGCCTAGAAGGGTGATTTTCTACCTGAAGGCCCAGCGTATGGTTGAGAAGGGGTGTTTATCATATTTGGCTTTTGTGAGGGATGTCAGTGGTGAGACTCCCACTATTGACTCGGTTCCTGTGGTTCGTGACTTTCCAGACGTGTTTCCTGCAGACCTGCCAGGCATGCCACCTGAAAGGGACATTGATTTTGGTATTGACCTGGTACGAGGCACTCAGCCTATCTATTCCACCTTATCGTATGGAACCAGAAGAGCTAAAGGAATTAAAGGAGAAGCTTCAGGAACTCCTAGATAAGGGGTTCATTCGGCCTAGTGCGTCACCTTGGGGTGCAGCGGTGTTGTATTAATTATCGGCAGCTGAACAGGGTTACAGTGAAGAACCGATATCCCTTACCTCATATTGATGACTTATTTGATCAGTTGCAAGGTGCCAAGGTATTTTCCAAGATTGACTTGCGTTCCGGCTATCATCAGTTGAAGATTTGGGGGCCAGACATTCCGAAGACTGCTTTCAGGACTAGATATGGTCATTATGAGTTTCTGGTTATGTCATTCGGGATGACCAATGCCCCAGTAGCCTTTATGCACTTGATGCCCAGTGTATTCCGGCCTTATCTGGATTCTTTCATCATCGTGTTTATTGACGATATCTTGGTGTATTCCCAATCTCGGGAGGATCATAAGTAGCATTTGAGAGTTGTGCTTCAGACCTTGAGGGAGAAGAGATTGTATGCAAAATTTTCAAAGTGTGAGTTCTGGCTTGATTCAGTAGCGTTCTTAGGGCACGTGGTGTCCAGTGAGGGTATTCAGGTTGATCCGAAGAAGATAGAGGCGGTGCAGAATTGGCCTAGACCGTTATCAGCTACCGAGATTTGCAGCTTCCTTGGTTTGGCAGGGTACTATCGCGGATTCGTAGAGGGATTTTCATCTATTGCAGCACCTATGACCAGACTGACCCAGAAGGGTGCTCAGTTCAGGTGGACTGAGGAGTGTGAGGAGAGCTTTCAGAAGCTCAAGTCAGCTTTGACTACAGCTCCGGTGTTGGTTTTGCCTACGGGTTCAGGTTCTTATACAGTTTACTGTGATGCCTCGAGAGTTGGCCTTGGAGCGGTTTTGATGCAGTACGGTAGGGTGATTGCCTACATGTCCAGACAGTTGAAGGTGCACGAGAAGAATTATCCAGTGCACAATCTTGAGCTAGCACCTATTGTCCATGCCTTGAAGATTTGGCGTCATTATTTATATGGAGTGCATTGTGAGATTTTCACTGATAACCGTAGTTTTCAGCATCTGCTTAAGCAAAAGGATCTGAATTTGCGTCAGAGGAGGTGGTTGGAGATTCTCAAGGATTATGACCTCACTATTTTATATCATTCGGGGAAGGCCAATGTAGTGGCCGATGCCCTGAGTCGCAGAGCAGAGAGTTTGGGGAGTCTAGCCTACCTTCCAGTAGCAGAGCGGACATTAGAACTTGATGTTCAGGCTTTAGTGGGTCAGTTGTTGAGATTGGATCTATCAGAGCCCCCGCGGGTATTGGCTTGTGTAGCCTCCAGGTCTTCTCTTTATGATCATATTAGAGCACGCCAGTATGATGATCCACACTTGCTCGTTCTTCAGGACAGGGTCCGTCGCGGTGATTCCAGGGATGTGGTTATTGGTGATGATGGGGTCATGAGGATGTAGGGCCAGATTTGCGTGCCCAATGCGGATGGACTTCGAGATTTGATTCTAGATGAGGCCCATAGTTCGCGGTATTCCATCCATCCGGGTGCCGCAAAGATGTATCAGGATCTGAGACAGTATTATTAGTGGAGGCGGATGAAGAGGGATATTGTTGAGTTCGTGTCTCGGTGTCTCAACTGTCAGCAGGTCAACTATGAGCACTAGAGACCGGGTGGATTTCTTCAGAGATTAGATATTCCGAAGTGGAAGTGGGAGCGGATCACCATGGACTTCATAGTTGGGCTCCCACGGACTTCGAGGAGGTTTGATGCTATATGGGTTATTGTGGATCGACTGACCAAGCCCGCGCACTTCATTCCTGTTGGTACTACTTATTCTTCGGAGCGGTTAGCCGAGCTTTATATCAGGGAGATTGTCCGATTGCATGGGATTCCATTTTCTATCATTTCTGACAGAGGTACTCAGTTCACATCTCAGTTTTGGAGGGCCGTGTAGAGGGAGTTAGGTACTCAGGTTGAGTTGAGCACAGCGTTTCATTCTCAGACCGACGGGCAGTCGGAGCGTACTATTCAAATTTTGGAGGATATGTTGCGTGCCTGTGTCATTGATTTTGGGGGTTCATGGGACAAGTTTCTGCCACTCGTGGAGTTTGCATATAATAATAGCTATCAGTCGAGTATCCAGATGGCTTCGTATGAGGCTTCATATGGTAGGAGATGCAGATCTCCGGCTGGTTGGTTTGAGCCGGGCGAGGCTAGGTTATTGGGCACAGTCTTGGTTCAGGATGCGTTAGGTAAGGTGAAGTTGATTCAGGAGCGGCTTCGCACGGCGCAGTCTAGGCAGAAGAGTTATGCGGAGCGGAAGGTCCGAGATGTGTCTTTCATGGTAGGGAAGAAGGTGTTGCTGAAGGTGTCACCCATGAAGGTGTTATGAGGTTCAGGAAGAGGGGAAAGCTGAGTCCCCGGTTTATTGGACCTTTTGAGGTACTTCAAAGGATTGGGGAGGTGGCTTATAAGCTTCCCATGCCTCCCAGCTTATCGAGTATTCATCATGTGTTCCATGTTTCGATGCTTCGGAAGTACGTTGGTGACCCGTCTCATGTTTTGGACTTCATCACGGTTCAACTCGAGGGTGATATGTCATATGAGGTAGAGCCAGTGGCTAGTTTAGGTCGTCAGGTCAGAAAGCTGAGGTCTAAGGATATAGCTTCAGTGAAGGTTCAGTGGAGAGGACAGCCGGTGAAGGATGCCACCTGGGAGACCGAGTGGGAGATGCGGAGCAGATATCCTCACTTATTCGAGACTCCGGGTATGTTTCTAGACCCGTTCGAGGATGAACATTTGTTTAAGAGGGAAGATGTAATGACCCGGCCGGTCGTTCCGTGAGATTATCCCCGTTTCTGCTTTATCATATGTTGCTTAGCCTATTTATGTTGTATTGGGTCGGTTGGTTCGGGTTCGGAGTGGTCGTGGTGAGACCTGAGAAACTTAGTCTCTTAAAGTAGCTTAATAGTTGAAAAAGTCAGCTAGGAGTTGACTTATTGGTAAATGACCTCGGAATGTGGATTTTATGGCTCATATAGCTTCATTAGGTGATTTGGGACTTAGGAGTGTGTTCGAAATGAAGTTTGAATGTCCGGTGTAGAATTAGGCTTGAATTGGCGAAAGTTAGTTTTTGGCGATTTACGGTCGGCGGTGGAAAATAGGCTATCGTGGTCGGAATGGAATTTCGTAAGTTGGAGCAGGTTCGTAATGTCATTTTGGATATGTGTGCAAAATTTTAGGTCAATCGGATGTGTTTTGGATGGTTTCGGCATCTTTGGTGACATTTAGAAGTTTCAAAGTTCATAGGCTTGAATTTGATGTGATTTTGGTGTTTTTGCGTTGTTTTTGGTGTTTCGAAGGCTCGAATAAGTTTGAATAAGGTTATGGGATGTGTTGGCGTGTTTGGTTGAGGTCCCGAGGGCCTCGGGTGTATTTCGGATACTCAAACTGGCACTTTTGGAGTATGGGGGATTGCTGGTTTTCTGGTGTTTTAGCAGCACTGGTTTGTTCATTGTGATCGCATGAGTTCATCCGCGATCGCGTAGAGTAAAGTTTGAAACATGCCGATTTGTTCTATGCGATTGCGTGATAAGGTTTGCGATCTTATAGGTTGGGCAACCAGAGTAGTGCGATCGCGTGGTTCCTTGTGCGATCACATAGAAGAAAAAAAGGGCGTGTGAGCTTGTTGCAATTGTTCTTCGCGACCGCGTGAATGGGTACACGATCGCATAGGTCAGGGAGTCAAAGCTTCACGATCGCGTGGGTAATGGTGCGGTCGCAATGATTAAAATTGGAGGCAGTAAGTTTGTTCTTCGAGATCGCGTGGGTTGTCCCGCGATCGCAGTGAGTTAATATTTAGTGCTGGGCAGAATGTTTTAGAAGGCCATTTTTGCGAGTTTAGTCTATTTTTCCTCCATTGTTGAGCGGGTTTGGAGCTCTTTGAGAGGGTTTGAAGAGGAAATCGAAGGTAATCGCTTGGAGGTAAGATTTTCGACTTCATAACTCGATTCTATGTCGTTTTCTAAGTAATTAAACCGGAGATTTGTTGGATTTAAACCCAAATTGGGGAGGTTAGGTGCATGAGAATTGGAATTTTCTTTTGATGATTTGAGTGGGCAATTGTGGTACGATTTTGGTGTTCTTGGTATGTATAGAATCGTCGGAGGATGAGGATTCTAGTGATGTAAATTTTATAAAATTCCGAGACGTGGGCCCGGGGCTCGAGTTTGGCCAAATTTTGATAATTGTGTCTAAATTGATAGTTTTCTATTGGGTTTTGTTCCTTTAGCATATATTGATGATGTTAATCTGGTTTTGGTTAGATTCGGAGCAATTGGGATCCAATTCGAGGGGCAAGAGCATCGCGGAGTAGCTTTTGGGCTGTTTTGAGGTAAGTAACGATTGTAACTCTAAACCTGAGGGTATGACACCCCGGTATTTGATATTGTTTTGGTAAATGAGGTGATGCACATGCTAGGTGACGAGCGTGCACCAATAAGGATTGTGACTTGGTCCGTCCCGTAGCGACAATTAAGCCGCATATTCGATTTGAATCCTTGCGATATCCTGTATTTTAGAAATTTATACTTGTTTATGGGTTGTGAGCCATGTTTGGGGCCTTGTGCCGACCTGTTTAGACCCTCAGAGGTACTTTTACACTATTCTCTCACTATCCTGATAGAACATCTGTGAACTCAGTCATGTTTACCACTTGTTGTATTTTCACTGTTATCACACCGCTTTGAAACTCTGAGAAGTATTTTGGGCTGAGTCCCATGAGTTGAGATGAATTGCCCGAGTGGCTTGTGAGGATGTCTGAGTATGGCCGAGACCCGAGTATGTGAGGATAGTTATGGATCGGGCAGCACGCCGCAACAATATATATGTTATATATTACATATGGATCGGGCTCCACGCCGCAGCAATATAGATTATATATGGATCGGGTTGCACGCCGCAGTGATCGGGTTGCACGCCGCAGTATATATATATATATATATATATATATTATATGGATCGGGCTACATGCCGCAGCAATATACATATTGATTTGGGCTGCACGCCGCAACAAATATAGCGCTTGGGTTGTAGGAGGCCCTCCGGAGTCTGTACACCCCCAGTGGGTGCAGTCGACTATTATATGAATGGGGCTGCACGCCACAGCGTATGTTATAAGGATCGGGCTGCACGCTGCAGCGTATGTTATAAGGATCGGGCTGCATGACGCAACAGTTATGTGTATTCATGGTACTTGCTGAGTACGAGTGTTTAAGTGAGAGCATGAGATTTTGATAACGGATTCACGAATGACTGAGAGGCTTACCCGAGAGGCTTTATTTGTGAGTGATACTGTGCCCGGGGGGCTGATGTTTTATGAAACTACTATTTTCACTCATCTTTACACTGAGCCTCTGATGATAATGTTGGGTAAATGTTTTTATACGATATTTTTAAATGGAAACTGAAGTTTTATGAAATATTCGGAATGTAGATTCCTAACTTGATTTATTCATTTCCACTGTTACTCATTGTATGGATCTACATGATTTATAAATGCTCGTCACTACACTCAAGTTTTTAGTTACTTTGATTACCTACTGAGTTGGCGTACTCACGTTACTCCCTGCACCTCTGTGTACAGATCCAGGTACCGGACCATCTCACTAGTTGATTTTCAGACGCGCTTGGAGTTTGTTCGAGGATCAAGGTAGCTGCTTAGCGTACCCAGCTCACCTCCTTTCCTTTCCTCAGTTCATAGTTTTTGTCTTTTGTACTCTAGGCTTTGTAGTAGAAAGTCACTTTACAGTCTTAGATGTTCATGACAGTTGACTTCAGGTTTTAGGGAAATGTATAAATTGTTCATCTCATGTTGCTGTTTTTTGCTAATTTTGGGAAATTATGAAATATTATGATAGTCTGAAATGGTTGGCTAGCCTAGTTCCATGATAGGCGCCATCCGTCCGGCTTAGGATTTGGGGTCGTGACATCCGTAACAATAACAATAACAGTGTGTGTGTGTGTATATATATATATGTGTGTGTATGTGTGTGTGTATGTGTATGGGTGTGTGTTGCAGCGCGCAGCCTAATCCCAGACATCAATATCAATAGGATAATTCACCCTTATTTCTCCATATTAATCCACCCTTATTCCTCATGTTGCGGCATGCAATCTGTGTCTCGCCCCTTTTTCTCGCGAAATCGGGTTTCGACATTTTTTTGGGACAACTCCCTTCCTTTTGGGATGGGAGTATAGGATTTGAAGAGTCGCCACCTAACGGATTAAGGTGCGTTAGGGCACCTAGAGAAATTAACTCATGAAACTAGTTTGCATCACCAGAGATCGGGTAAGGGCTTGAAATTACCTTGAGGGGAAGGTGTTAGGCACGCCTCGAGGTCCACAACGGTGGGTCTCGGTGGATTCTGGTGTATATGAGATTGTTTGAGTATAATGGGGTAAGGTTTCCACGTATATGGGTTGTTTTGGTGAAGGCCAAGAGTTTGGGTATAATGGTGATCATTGGTTGAATTTTGGGGATCGAGTATAGGCTGTGAGGTATTCTGAGGAGTGTGGTAAGTGGTTTTCGAATATTGAGTCAGGAGATGCTGATGCTGAGGAGGTGTAGGTACGGGTAACGAATTTTTAGGAGGGGTTGTATATTGGTGGGGTACAGGAGGATTCTGCGGGCGTTGGTTGGGTGTATTCAAGGGAGGTGACGGTTTTGGGTATTTAGATGGTTGATATCTAGGACGTTTAGTGTGAGGGAGAGGTTTTCCAAGTTACAGACCTTCTCAAGCTCACCTTGTAGTTCAAGTATTTTGCAAAACCAAGTCATATAGTGCCGGAGTACTCCGACCATCAGAAGTTTCCACATTCTCAGCATGTGCGGTGTTGTCGCCACTTATATTATCCATCTTAGCTTTCCCTTTGCCTTTTGATGTACTTGGAGGAGGAGGAGGTGGAGGGCCTCTGGATCTGGTGTGATATGCTGATGATGCCAGTATGCATGAACCAACCTTAGGGGATGGGAATAATAAAAAAGAAAGAAAAACAAAAGGTAACCAAGTTAGTGAGAGTTCTGAAAAATGTTTGCAGTATTTAAACACATATTGCAGGAATGTAAATCGCGTCCTAATTTGGGAGCCTCGTCGTGCACGAGGTAGGCCTAGCGACAAGTAGATTTGGAGAATTTTAATGCCAATAATTGCCTCATTTCATTAACGCAATAAATAAGACGAATCTAAAACGACAATAAGGTAAGTCACTAATGGAATTTGGCCTTATTAAATTTGAAAAGCAAAACAAATAAGCCTAATATAATTGGTCCTAGAAGGACCTTTTTCAGGCCTGGTTCTCTTGGCTCCATCGATCAGGTTCCCCAGGTCGCGCATGTCCAGCATCAGGTATGCCCTGGCGAGATGTCCTCCTTCGATACCTTCAGCATTATGGCAGTCTATGACTCTTTTTGTCATCTTCCCTTCCAACTCCATCAGACCCTGCACCAGATATTCTAGCCTTTCGTTCGATCTGGTAGCCATTTCCCTCCATTCATTGATTAATTCCATATCGGTCTTATGTTGTTCCAGATGCTCAGTTTTGGACTCGCGAATCCTTTTAGGCATTCTATTATACTTCACCTGTGCTTCGGCAGCCTCATCTACGACTCTGTTCCCTAGACTGACCCCTGGCTCGACTATTCATGATATGCAGTCCTCCAACCATGATGGGTAAAAGTATACATGCCCCACGTGATATCGATCCGGCTCGATGGTGTCCCTTTCCACAATAATCTTCAAGTGCCACATATGTTGAGATTCACATGGGATGTCATCATCTTGGAAATCCGCCCTGTAGTGACTCATTTTGGAGACTCGTGGTATAATCTGTTTTCTACCAGCTTGTCTCATGACCCTGATAGGAACATAGGGGTGTATACATCTTAACCCGATCAACACCAAGTGTGGAGCATCCCTAGATCAGATGATTAACTCATTGGTGGGGAACCACTCGAACATCCAATGAACCTGGTCCTCAGTCAAGTTGTCGAAAAATTGCACCCATTCTGTAGCATTCTCCAGTTGAGAAAACCTATCTGGGATAAAGGTCATTCTCTTGGGGTGATGAAAGGTTATGGGACCGTTCCACGACCTTCGCAGAAACTCTTGGCGGTATTGACCTCTTTGGAAATGTTCTAGCAACCAAATTTGTAGTAGCAGATTAAACCCTCGAAGTGTTTGAACCCTTTTTGGCAGCGATCCAATATATGTCAGCTATAATCATAGGGACAATAGTATATGTTTGTCCCTCGATTCCCCCCATTAAAGCTTTGGTTACCATGGCCAGTCTGGTGTGAACTCTGTCCTTTTTTCTTGGAAGCACTATCATACCCAAGAAGCAGATGATAAACACGAAAACTTTGCGATGAATCCAACCCAAGGAAGTGATGGAAAACTCGTCATGGAAGATACAGTAGGATTTTCTATGACTGTATCGTTCATAAAGGAAGTCAAAGGGTACATAAGAATTCTTTAGACACACCAAGTCGTCATTCTTTTTCAAACCCATCATTTTCAGAAACCCTCTGGGAGTGCGATTTTTCGACACCAATAAACCGAGACTTTCCCAAAGTAGTCCAGCGAATCCCCCTATTTCCTCCAAAAGAGGGGTCATTTCTATGTTGCCAAAATGGAACACAACCCTTTCTCCATCCCAGAACATGGTAGTAGCTTCGATCAACATGTTGTTAGGTTGGATATCTAGTAAGGAAGGTAGGTTTCCAAGGAATCTTTTCACATGGTTTTTATCACTTGACGGAAGGTCTTCCCACCAGCCTAGCAACAATGGTGGTATGTCACGGACCATGCCGAAATAGAGCTAGACCCTTTCACCCTCTAGATTCGACTATTTATACATGAATGATTAGCACATTAGCACTTATTTCTCCAAATTAATGCACAAATCATGGTTGTGTCCGTTGGGATTATGGAAACCCCGGTAGACTTTGGACAAGGCTTCTCTTAAAGGGTTATTATGTGGACAACATATTAACCCAGGCTAGGTTTGACCATGATGCATGTACAGTTATAATCAGAGTAAGGTTTCTATAGAAGTCTAGACTGGTATCCTCAAGCGGACAACTTGAAGGGGAAAGTCACAGAACCATCGAATGCACCGCTGATCGACTAGTTTTACCGCAAATAAGCCTTTCTGAATTCAAATAGGGTGATATAAGAAGAGCGCAAAACTCATCAAGCGTTACTATAGTATTAATTACGCACGAGTGGAATATGATGTTGAGCGTGATTAATACGACAGAAAATAGTACATTGTCACGTATTTGCACGATGAAAAAAATGATAAATGCGATAGTTAATAATTGTAAAGGAATTTAAGAAAGAAAACAAGGAGACAAGTCAGTTTACATAGTAAAGTAATAAAACAGGGAAGAGAAATCATAAAGATAGGCAAATAAATTCACATAAAGTGGGAAGTGGAAGGGGTATGCAAGTATTAACGGAATAATAAAGACATGTTAAAGACTAATCAAGTTTGTTATGGTAAGAGCCTAAGGGTTATCCCCAGCAAAGTCGCGATGCTGTCGCACCCCCTTTTTCTCGCGAAATCGGGTTTCGACCTTTTTTTGGGACAACTCCCTTCCTTTTGGGATAGGAGTATGGGATTTGAAGATTCGCCATCTAACGGATTAAAGTGTGTTAGGACACCTAGAGCAGTTAACTCATGAAACTAGTTTGCATCACCAGAGATCGGGTAAGGGCTCGAAAGTACCTTGAGGGGAAGGTGTTAGGCACCCCTCGAGGTCCACAGCGGTGGGTCCCGACCGACCTTAATTAAGCGAATTAGTCTTAAAGGAAAATAAAGCAATTTAAACAACTATTATTTCAAAACATGAATTAAAAGGGGTCCTAAGTTTTTTAGCCTATAGGATCATTTCCATGCAATACTTGGTAACTTTCCCCAAGTTGGGGCACTACACATAGTAGTAGCGCATGGGTCATCATTTCCTTTACTACCCAATCACTATCTTTCAGTTGTTACTTAAGCGTTCTAATAGCTAACTCGTGCCTTATGCGTGCACTACCCGTCCCTTAGCTATGGTCATGGAGGTGTTTAGGACCTCTATTTAAGGTAGTTCTAGACTGAAATATGTTGCTTAAAATGAGAAAAATCTAGGCGACAAACAAAATTCAGATAGGACTATCATGTAAGGAGCAAATAAGGGCTCATGTTAACCTCCACAAGTAACAACAAATGCACGCAGTTCAATTAGCAAATTTCATTAATTTAGGATCCTATAGGATGGATATCTAGATGGGCATAAATAGAATGTAAGAAACCAGTTTATTAAAACGAGCATTGGAACCTACTGGCTTGCCTACTGATTTGATTAAATTCCGAATCTGGGTAAATTTCAAGCAGCAAGGGATCATAGTTTTTAGACCCAGAATTCTTAATAACCCTACAAGTTTGCCTAAATGATAAACGGAGCAGAATCCTATGGGCATGGCATCTACAATTATTAATTATAGACCTATAACATGGTTTCTGAGCGAGTTACTGATTTTATCTCATGAAAACAGATTTTATCTCTTTAGATCCTATAGGCATGCTTCCTAATTTGTTGCAGAATTAATTAACTCATATAGGCATGATATCTAAATTGAAGAGAACTGATTTGTTTATTTCCTATAGACATGATATCTAAATTGAAGAAAATTAATTTTTATATCCCCTATAGGTATGATATCTAAGTTGAAACTGATTTTTAATCCCTATAGGCATGAATTCTATTAATCACACGTGGGCAGAATTTTAGACAAGTCACCAGGAAAGTTTATTAATTCATACAAATATGATCCTATACTAATGCACGTTGATATTAGAAATATGTGTAGATCCTATGAACATGGATTCTAATGCAGAATTAACAAAAGACCTATAGGCAGTGTCTCTAATATGCCGAAAAAATGAAAATTCAGAGTCACAAACAGTCAGAAAAAAATTTATAGGTAGGATCTCTAAATGAACAATAACATGCATATAAGGAACCAACAGAATAGACNCCCAAGATTTTACTAATAACCCCAAATCTATTTATTACAGAGATTATTACATTATTACAGCTCAATAATGAATAAATTACACATCAAAATTCATTATACTATAGGGAGCCTTCATAGGCCCAATATTAACCTGAAAACCAGGCCTTCAAGCAAAGCAAATCTGAAGTATATAGGTGGTCCATCCATGGAACATAGAATTAGGTTCCTAGTGCATCAAAGTTCCCAAGGGCCTCAGGGACCCTGGGCAATGCTCACACCAGGACAAAACTTAAAGAAGCAGTTCATAAAAGATTAGAAGACCAGCCCCAATGTGTCAGAGTTCGGAGGAGTCTCAAGGACCCTAGGCAACGCTCACACTGGGGGTGGTAGGAACCTAGATAACTAAGAATAGAAGTTTGAAAACCAGTACATAGGGGGTAAGGGGGGACAATTTGGAAAACAGTTTGGTTTTCAGAAACAAACAGTTTCAGATTACATGGTTTCAAACAAAGTTGTACCAGGAAACAAATAGAAACCATATTCAGCAGATAGTCTAAGCAGATTGGTATTTATTCAAACTAGATACTCGTAACAGTGTTTAAAGTAATCACAAAAGAGAAAGGATACTTGAACTAACATACACAATTAGTCACATATTACATGCTTTCCAGAACAGGGAACATACAACTGATTATACATGGTTTCACATTATTAGAGATAACCTAGTTAGCATTATCGCTAAGTGAAATCATGTGGGCATATAGCAAAATAAACATGCTGAGGTATTGAAATAAACTAGCCTTGGCTTTCAGCCGGCCAGACAGTGCAGCAAATTAGAATAACAGAAAGAGAGAACTTGAGTTTTTTGAGAGAAATGAAAGTTTAAGAGTTTCAGTGAGGAGGTTGTAAAATGTGTGTGTGTGTCGGAGTGTCAATGTGTGTGTTTTTGAAATCAGAACAAAGAGAGGGTTTAAATAGCATACAATAGAGTAAGACAAATAAGGTATGAAATCCAATTGCACACAAATAAGGTATAAGATCAGCTAATCAGTCAACTAAGGTTAATAGGAATCAATTAACAGGCAGAATCAAGTAAGTATCGCTTAATTTAAGGAAAATCTTTCACGGAATAAATCAATAGACAAGATTAGGGCTAAATAAGGTAAGCAGTAAGTCTAGAAATCATTTATAGGTCGGTCATAATAATCAAAGCCCAAAAATCAGGCCAGTAAGGGAAATAAGGAAAGTACCCCCAATTATACATAAGGTAAAAATCTGCTAAGGAAATATCGGTATTAAAGAAAAGCATAATTTCAAACCCTAATTAGGCAAGTAAATTAATTAAGCACTTTAATTGACAGAGCCAAAGTAAACAGGCAAAATATTATAACAAACAGTCGAATAATTGAAACCCTAAGGCATATCAAAGACATAGAGATGAAACTCAAGTAAAAATTAGTCGAAACAGTAAAGAAGAGAACCAGAGTTGACACGTTTAAACATTTTTGCAAAAACCCCATTAGAAATCAAAATCCTAACTTTTAGGGTAAAATAAAATTGGTTAACAGTAAATAGAAAAAATATAAAACCTTAAGGAAAAATATCAAACAAACTCAAAATCACTTCAAATCTAAAGAGATCTAAACGGATTCAACCAGAAATAGCTAGGTTCATGAAAATAAACAGAGGTGAATCAAAATCTGGTTTGAACCAGAGATTTGAAACCATAAAAATACGAAAATAATAGTACTCACATATATTTGAGTGAACATAGACGGATTAATCGAGAAATGAGAGACCTTGAATCAAATCTGGTTTGAACCCCTTGAGATTATCCTCAAGTAACATGAAAATCATACAACCAGTAGAGAGATGAGGCCGGAAAAGGCATGAAATTGGAAGAAGACCCCATGAATCGAGGGGGATATTAGTGATGGCGGTCTAGGGATAAGAAGGGGGTGAGAGAGAAGAGAGGAGGGAAGGGGATTGAAGGACAGCGAATTCAGAAAAATGGGGGTAAGGTTAGGAGGTTTGTGTAATTAAAAAAGGAAAGGGTGTCCTGGCCGTTGATCTCATTAGTTCTAGGATGGAGAGGGTTATGGATATTGGGTTATTGGGTTTGGATATTGGGTATGGGTTAGGGGTTAGGATAATTGGGCTGATAGTTATTGGGCTGGGGTTCAAAAATTAATTTAAAAGGGCTATATTTTAAATACCCACTCAATTTATAAAAATAATTATTAAATGATGAAATATGCTATTTGTCATTTTAAATAAATACTTAAATTATAAAAATATAAAAATTCATTTTCGTGTAAAATATAAATTAATTATGCATACATGGGCTATTATTGCAAAGTTATTGCAATTATAACCTAAAGATGTAAAAGTAATTATGCATAAAATAATTAAAGATTAATATAAAATAATTCATGATGCAGTTAGTAATTATTTAGATAAAAAAATGATGGAATAAATTAATTTAAAATCCTTTAAAATTACAGAAAATTATGGAAAAATACTAATTGATGCTCATGCATTATTTTGAAAATATATATGCATTTTACAAATATATATGGGAAAAATTGGGTATCAACAGCTGCCCCTCTTTACCCGGGAAGGATGAAAGAATTGTCGGGTAAAGATATGATGGTCAATTTTGACCGAATAGAGTGATTTGAGAGATATAGGATGCACTCTGGTTTCCGAGCTGCTTACATATCCCTGGTTTTACAGGAATCAGGCTGCGTGTAGTTCTGGATCCACCGGCGAAATAAACCGATGAAGCTATCACAAGGATGGACACAAGGTTTCGAGTAGGTAAAACGGTTATGGTGAGCGGTCAGGTTTAAAATAGTCTGAGGGAACTGGAGCGGAATTTCTCCTGTTGGGATAAAAGTTACTCACTGGGTCACCTGCAAGTCAAAAGATGTACTACAAGCATATATGTATAACTTTGCGTAAATTTAGACATGATGCAAATTCCCTTCAGACCATGAAAATTTTCTTTGGACGGTTGAGGATGACGTCCTTAGACCAAGACGTCTCGGGCTATGAGTTGTGCGGTAAGGGATTCGCAGGCCATGAAATGTGTTCTCGGGCCATGAAAATGGTTCCTCCGAACCATGACGCCTTTGAATAATGATGTGTAAGTTTGAGAAATCCTCAGGCCATGGCATGATGTCTTCCGGCTATGAGGATGGTGCCTTCAGACTATGACGCCTTCAGATAAGTTGGCTATATTTCAGCCCATGAGGTGCAGAGACATGATTTTAGAAGCGATAAGACATGGCTTAGTCTTGTGTGAAGTTGAGGGAAGAGCTTAGCCCGAGAGAAGAGAACAATGCAAGAGAGCAGTGCTTGGTATCGTGCGAGATTCGGGACAGTGCTTAGTCCCATGCAAAGAGAAGGCAGTGCTTAGCCTTATTCAAATAGAGAGGTAGGGCTTAGCCTCATGCAAGATTTGGGACAGTGCTTAGTACCGTGCAAAGAGAAGGCAGTTCTTAGCTTTATGCAAGTAGAGAGGTAGGGCTTATCCTTATGCAAGTGAAGAGGCAGGTCTTAGACTCATGAAATATTCAAGACAGGACTTAGTCTCACGCAGGATCGAGACAAGGCTTAGTCTCATGCAAATGGGAGAGGCAGGGCATAGCCTCATGCAAGATTGAGACAGAGCTTAGTCTCATGCAAAGAGAAGGCAGTGATTAGCCTTATGCAAGTGAAGAGGCAGGGCTTAGCCTCATGCAAGATTGAGACAAAGCTTAGTCTCATGCAAAGAGAAGGCAGTGCTTAGCCTTATGCAAGTGAAGAGGTAGGGCTTAGCCTCATGCAAGATAAAGACAAAGCTTAGTCTCATGCAAAGAGAAGGCAGTGCTTAGCCTTATGCAAGTGAAGAGGTAGGGCTTAGCCTCATGCAAGATAAAGACAAAGCTTAGTCTCATGCAAAGAGAAGGCATTGCTTAGCCTTATGCAAGTGAAGGGGCAGGCTTAGCCTCATTCAAGGTTTAGGACAGTGCTTAGTCCCATGCAAGGAGAAGGGTAAGAGCGAAGTATTCTTAGCTGACAATGTGTTTCGTGCATGTCACGCCTCCCCTTTTTCCTTGCGGAGTCCGAGTTTCGACATTTTGGGACAACTCATTTCCCTTTAGGACGGGGTATGAAATTTGAAGAATCGCCACCTAACGGATTAAGGTGCGTTAGGGCACCTAAAGAAAATAACTCATAAATCGATTTACTTTACAGAGATTGGGTAAGGGCTCGAAATTACCTTGAGGGGAAGGTGTTAGGCACACCTCGAGGTCCACAACGGTGGGTCCCGGCCAAACTCAATTTAAGCGAATTAGTCATAAAGCACTTTAAACAAATAGAGATCATTTTAAAACGGGAATAAAGGGGGTCCTAGATTTTTTAGCCTGTAGGATCACTTCTATGAAATACTCGGTAACCTTCCTCAAATAGAGGTGTCACGCATAGCATTAGTTCACATGTCATCATCTCCTTTACTACCCAATTACCCTTCCCCTTTCCAATTATCATCTAAGCGTTCTAATAGTATCTGATACATATTCTATGCGTGCGCTACTCGTCCCTTACCTGTGGCCCTGGAGGTGTTTAGTACCTCTTTTAAGGTGGTTCTAGACTCACCTATGTTTCTTAAAAGGAGAAAACTAAGCGACAAGCCAAAATCATATGGGGCTGTCACATAAGGAGCAATTAAAGGGGCTTATATTTACCTCCACAAATAGACAAATAGTTGCACGCTTATTCAAACAAACAATTTTAAAAGATTTAGGAGTCCTATAGGCATGATATCTAAATGAGCATAAACAGAATATATAATAGTTTTATTAAGCGAGGCAGTGAATACCTATAAATTTGCCTAATGATTTTTGTTAATACAGAATTTGAGCACGTTTCTAGCAGGTAGAAAATCATAATTTTAACACAAGATTTTAATTATCCCACAGGCTTGCATAAGTGATAACCAGGCAGAATGCTATAGACCTGATATCTAAATGTTAACCAGACCATGATTATAAACCAGTGATTGATCAGTGAGGAGGTTGTAAAACGTGTGTGTGAGTCTGAGTGTCAGTGTGTGTGTTTTTAAAATAAGAACAAAGAGAGGGTTTAAATAGCACACGATAGAGTAAGACAAAAAAGGTATGAAAATCAATTGCACACAAATAAGGTATGAAGATCAGTTAATTAGTCAACTAAGCTTAACATGAATCAATTAAAGGGCAGAATCAAGTAAGTATCGCTTAATTTAAGGAAAATCTTTCACGGAATAAATCAGCAGACAAGATTAGGGCTAAATAAGGTAAGCAGTAAGTCTAGAAATCAATTATAGGTCGGTCATAATAATCAAAGCCCAAAAATCAGGCCAGTAAGGAAAATAAGGAAAGTACCCCTAATTATACATAAGGTAAAAATCTGCTAAGGAAATATCGGTATTAAAGGAAAGCACAATTTCAAACCCTAACTAGGCAAGTAAATTAATTAAGCACTTCAATTGACAAAGCCAAAGTAAACGGGCAAAACATTATAACAAACAGTCGAATAATTGAAACCCTAAGGCATATCAAAGACATAGAGATGAAACTCAAGTAAAAATTAGTCGAAACAGTAAAGAAGAAAACCAGAGTTGAAACATTTAAATGTTTAAACATTTTACAGAAACCCCATTAGAAATCAAAACCCTAACTTTTAGGGTAAAATAAAATCGGTTAACAGTAAATAGCAAAAATAGAGAACTTTAAGGAAAAATAACAAACAAACTCAAAATCGCTTCAGATCTAAGGAGATCTAAATGGATTCAACCAGAAATAGCTAGGTTTATGAAAATAAACAGAGGTGAATCAAAATCAGGTTTGAACCAGAGTTTTGAAATCATAAAACATGAAAATACTAGTACTCACAGATATCAGAGTGAACATAGACGGATTAATCGAGAAATGAGAGACCTTGAACCAAATCTGGTTCGAATCCATTGAGATCATCCTCAAGTAACATGAAAATCATACAACTAGTAGAGAGATGAGGCCGGATAAGGCATGCAATTGAAATAATACCCCATGAATCGAGGGGGGTATCAGTGACGGAGAGCTAGGGTGTCACGACCCATTCCCGGAGTTGTGATGGCGCCTGTCGTGGAACTAGGCAAGCCACCCATTTTATCTAACTAAATACAATTTCCCATAAAATGCCCCTTTTAAAGAAATCTGAAATCAATAATAATAATAATAATAATAATAATAATAATCTAATAATAATAATAATAATAATAATAATAATAATAATAATAATAAATCCAATATTTTTGGGAAAACCAGTTTATGAAATCAAAAGACCAAATCCTACTAATCCCGGATCTAGTGTCACACAGTCATGAGCTGCTAGTACTTAATACAACCAAAAGAAATGGCTAACGTAGTCTGAAAAATAAATACGCCGGGTAGAAAGGAAAGAGAAGACGATATCACGGTCGCCATCTGTTACCTCGTCAACTCTGATGAACTGCTGCTACTCACTGACCCGAGCTGAATTCCGTTGTACCCGGATCTGCACACAAGGTGCACGGGGTAACGTGAGTACACCAACTTAGTAGTAACGAAACAGAACTACGGGCTGAGAGGTAGTGACAAACTAAACCTCCCATAATTCAACAACAGTATATGACTTGGACAGGACAGTAATATATTAGGAAATAAACACGATACATCAATATATGTCTGTGACTCTACATACTAGCATGGATTCATATAGAATCAAGAATGATGTGTACTCATTAATCAAGCTCTCATAAGGTGGTCCACTCAGTACTAGAATACGCCCTTCAGGCCCAGGGAAGTCCATCTCGGATATTACATAAACACAAGTGACACAGTCACCAAGTACTAAGGAAAAAGGCCGATCGAGCCCCCACGGGGAAGATACATCTCCGGAACATAATAACCACGGAGAAATCCATCTCCGGAACATAATAACCACGGAGAAATCAATCTCCAGAACATAATAACCACGGAGAAATCCATCTCCGGAACATAATAACCACGGAGAAATCCATCTCCGGAATATATGTGGGCTCACTGGGGGTGTATAGACTCCGGAGGGGCTCCTTTCAACCCAAGCGCTATATCAAGCCAATGAAGGCATGATTTCAGAAATCGCTGCGGTGTGCAGTCCGACCTCATAACTATCTCAAAACAAGGCTCCAAGCCTCACTCAGTCAGTACCTTCCAGTCTCACTCACAATGCTCTAACATATGAAAATCAGTTCAAACCAATGATAATATAGAATAAACTAGCAACTTACGAGACTGAGGCATGAAACATATACTATAGCAGGACTGAGTACATGAAAGCAATAATCACAGATAGAGACAACGATAATCGACCATTCCGGTCTAAACACATCGGCGTGAAGCCTTAACATTTATACTTAGCATGATTTGTATTTTGTTCAAGGTAATTACCACCTTCACAGCACAAATATCAACCTGAGATAACCATTAGACAGCGCCATGGGATGAGCCAGGCTAAAAATATTCGGTAACCGCCCGCATGCCCATCACTTGCCAAGTGCGTCACCTTAATTAACAGCAATATCAATTAGTTTGGGGTTTCGAATCCTCATTTCCAAGTTTGGAAGCGTTACTTACCTCAAAACCGGCTAATACACTACTCCCCAATGCCCTTGCCTCTAAATTCGGCCTCTGAGTGATCCAAATCTACCAACAATCTGATCTATATCATTATAATGTGCTAAGGAACTAATCTCAATCAAAATGTATCAAAAATACTCAAAAATCCCGAAATTGGTCAAAACCCGACCCCCAAGCCCACATCCCGAAATTCAGAAATTTTTATATCAAACTGTTCTTCATCATCTCACGAGTCCGTACATATAAAGAACACTAAATTCGGAGTCCAAATGACCCCTCAAATCACCATTTTAAAGATTCTTAATCCCAAGCCCTAATCACCCAATTTACACTGATTTTTCCCTAATTTCCACCATAATTCCGACCTTTAATCACATATAAACGAGTTTAGAGTCCAAAAATCTTACCTTGGTGAAGAACTATCGAATTCCCTCTTCAAAACCCTTCCAAAAGCTTCAAACCCGGATGAAATATTGAGAAAATGGCTAAAATTCGCGAAGGCACGTTTTTATACCTTCTGTCCAGTGGGTCCGCACCTGCGACCACTTACACGCACCTGCGGAACCGCGCCTGCGATTGACCTCCCGCACCTGCGGCCTCGCAGGGGCGGCCAATACCTCGCACCTGCGGAAATCCCCTCACTTAACCAACTTCCGCACTTGCGCTGCCACGTTCGCTCCTGCGGGACCGCACCTGCGGCTCCCCATCCGCATGTGCGAAAACACTAGCAACAACAACATCAGAAGTGACAAAACCATTCCAAACTCCCCGTTAACCATCTGAAACCATCCCGAGCCCCCCGGGACCCTAACCAAACATACCAACATCTCATATATGACCATTCAAACTTAATTGCACTCCCGAAACACTAAAAATAACATCAAAACACCAAAATCACTTCAAATTCAAGCATAAGAACTTTGAAATTTCAAAATTCCTCCAACGATGCCGAAACTACCCAAAACAACTCCGATTAACCTGAAATTTTGCAGACATATCCAAAATGGCATTAAGAACCTGTTCCAACTGTCGGAATTCCATTCCGATCCCGATAGCCTATTTTCCACTGCCGACCGGAAATTGCCAAATTCGTCAATTCAAGCCTAATTCTACACCGGACATCACAAAAATATTCCGAGCACATTCCTAAGTCCCAAATCATCTATCGAAGCTATTCGAGCCATAAAATCCGTATTCCGAGGTCGTTTCCCAATAAGTCAGCTCTCAGTTGACTTTTCCCATTATAAGGCTATCTTTAAAGACTAAGTTACTTAATTCTCATTTAACCATTCCGACTTCAAGCCTATCGACTCTAACACATTAATAATAGAATAACCAATCCATGACAAGTCAATGACAGCAATAAAAATGCAAGTTCTACGTAACGACAGATCGGGTCGTTATATCTCCCCCACTTAAACATGCGTTCGTCCTCGAACGTGCCTAGAGTTCTTCCAACACCACCAAAAATTGTTGTGTAACCTTCTATGCACATATTCGGAGGTGATCCCATGTCACCCTACCCCATCTACGTCCGATAACACAGCGTAACCGAAATTTCATTATCAAATCCTGACCCATAACCTTAAAACCAAGTTTCCACTTCTGAAATAATTTACAAGTTCAAATTTCCACGACTATAAGCTGAAATAGTTTGAACACGTTGTATCAACCCATATCCGTAACTCAAGATGAATCACATAATATACCGCGTGGATCAACCACTTATAGAGATAACTCCTAACCACAACAGTTGTTCAAACAAGTCACTACCGGTACATACCCTCTTATCAAACCATGCCTCATTCTAACACTTCCATATACTGCCGATGATGAAAGAAACACGTATAACCCAGTAACCATTCACCCGATCAGTATCAATACCATCCATAGCCATAACTTGTGCAACTTGTGCGCTCAATAGCCACATACCAAGAGTTCAATTCATTAAATAAAGAAGGCTCGCACGAGAGGGCTATCCTTCCACTAACGCTTACCATTACCACATCATACTAAAGGTCTGATACACATCGTGAAACCATATCACACAAATCCGACACCAAGGATCATACCTCTACCTAACCGAGCTACAAAACGTGATCCCATCCAACCGCTGGATCCCATGACACACTCCAAACCACCTTGCTCAAAATCAATAACCATGCGAAATTCGACATCAATGACTCAAAGTGCATTGCCATAATCACGGGAAATCGGACTATACCGTGCCACCCAAATTAGAAAGAACATAACCAACACGTCTCAATCCTGCAACACCCAATTACTTACCTTACTCAAATATTACTATACAGCCCCGATAGGACTACATCATATGCACATACATAACCAACGATCACAATTCCTCGAACACCGAAAGGTAACTCATAGATCACTCCGAGACACGAATAAGCTCAATGACAATCGGATGGTACATCCCTCAACAATAGTATTTCGGAGTCGAAAATTCTGACTCGGTGCAGACCACACACCCATACCGGCGTACCAATAACTCTAAGTCAACTTTGGTCACCCACAATAGGTAGATAACTCTCCGAACGTTCATAATGACTAAATCATGACATATACTAACACCTGACTAGCTTGCTCGCATCCTCGTAGTTCACAACTACAAAAAATAATCTGTTCATGAAAACTCCCAGTCTCATAATCCAGGAGGCGGACCAATTACCATATTTGATCCCAATTCCACCGCTCGAATGTATAACACGCCCCTAATACTTTATCATTCCGCGAGGGATACCCCCATATTTCCTCTGTGTCGCCAAGAAACCTCAAATACCAGCAATCGATCCAACGGAGAGCGTCGTAACACCAATGAAGAACTCTAGTTAAACACATTGCTTTGAACACATTGTCCTTTATGAATGTATACTCTCACCTAGCCACCCAATAGTGGTATTCTTTACCTAGTCATCTGAAACTGCCAGTTTTGACCTTCCTTCCAAAAACTGAACCGTGACCTCACATATGCCACTCTCCACCATACACAAAATACCGCACACGCTATGCAATCCTATGATAAATATGAGAACTTCATGCTCCCTTCCTAGCCACAACAACTACGTACCCAACTAGCCAAGAACTTTCCATTCGATCCCATATAGAAACATAATCACTATACATCACATGTCCCTCACGCCCGTAGAAATATACATCTCCAACCGTGGTAGAAACCATCAAGAACTTCCTAATCACACTTGTACAACACCAAACCGTCAGGACTGAATCCTTCTAACTCAACCAAGCTACGCATGCCACCAAATTCCAAGAGAATTGCTAATAAACACCTGTAACAACTCATTACCTTATAAACACCCTAAGAACTAACCATATCCGTTATCATCCGGATCTGACATACTACTAAGCTGTCCTATTTATTCAAGTTCCTTCTGACTTACCTTCGAATTGATACTTCTTCTTGACATAATACCACAATTCTCAATCCCGACTCACCGTACGAAACCAGAGTATAAAAAAAAATACCGTCTAAGGCTCATAAGCGACTGAATACTCCCTCAATTATCCCCAAATTCACCACATTAGAAAAACTTACCCTGAAGAGACTTCCTGCGAATTTAAAGTCATTACCTTCTCTTTCCTACTACCAATGGATAGAATCCATGATAATGCAAATAAACCACAAGTCTTGACACCTTTCCCGTAAATCTCAGTTCTAGCCCTTCTCACACCTTGAAGACCCTCGATCGCTACATATAACCTTGAATCCATCTGAAACATTCTCGAACGTCTTTTACTCTACGCAATTTCAATTACAGTAACCAAGCACCCAGAATGACCTGATCCCGCTTGCAATCCACATACTAGGAAAGTAATCCACACCTTTGAAGCAACAAGCACACTCACACATTGCACACTCTACCCTTTCAAGTACAACTCAATCATTCAATAAATTCCATTAACCGTAAGGTGCATTACAACCTGTATCGAAGAATTTCCCGTTACTCGAGCCATTCCCAGACTCCACCTCTGCAGCGCAATAATTGATTCACCAACATACCTCGAAACAAAACCAATACAACACATAATCATGTAATCAACTTATCAATAACGAACTCCCCCACTTGGCTCAAAGCCAAGGATCACGACAAACAAGACTATGCCCACACATTATCATTGCCACCATGCTGTGGTGGGATTCAACTAAATCCTCCGTAAGCTTATATGACCCAAACCATCTAACACTCAAATCAATTTCCAATCTCGCATCCACCAATGTGATGGTCATGCCAACTCCCACAAGCGATCTAAACTCAAATTGCAACATGCATCATTTACTGATAGAGAGGTCACACACCTCAGGACACCAGCAGGAGATACCCCTACCTGCTAAATTTCAAAATGTTATCTCCCTATACACTTCTGAATATCATAGATATCACACAATCACTATACCTTCCTACAGTAGAACACAACCACTGCCTGCCCTCGAGACATCCCATGAGCAGTATAAGAACCTGAAGTTGATGGCAATACTAACACTGGAGTTGTGGTCCAGGAATTCTTGAGCTTCTGGAAGCTCCACTCACACTCATCTAACCATATAGATACCTTCGATGGACACGACGTGTCCCTAGAATGCTACTGAACTAAGCCAACAATTCACACTTGGAGAACTTCGCACAAAGATTCTCCTCCCTATTCCCTTGTAATACCATCATCAAATGCCGAGTATGCTATCCCTGGCTACGAGAGTACGGCAGGATGCCATCAATAAATACAATAACAAAGGAGTTATAACACGGCTGAATACACTGTCAATCAAATACATGAACGTTGTGGGGGCATTGGTCAACCCAAAAGACATCATCAGGAACTCATAACACAACAGAAAAATCTACTTCACTCCACAACTAAGCCACACGAGAGGTCCTTCAATACACTCACAACTCGAAGCCATATTCTAATTTAATATAGATCAAATACTTAATGGTTCTTGCCACATTTCCCGCTAGTCCATTCTTGTCACAATCAAAAACAACCTGAACACATCTAACTATCGATCAAACTCACCACGTATTCATCTAGTCACAAAGTTCCATCCATAAGGACACCAACGGACATATAAGTCCCCAATACATATGCTCACACAAACAAAATCTCGGCAATCAAGCTACAGACAAAGATCTGGCCTCAAGTCCTCCAGACTGGCCCCAAGCATGCTAAAATCACATCCCATTCCTGGAAGTCACAAACCATCGGCGTACGGCTGATACCGAGCACTCACGTGCGCGTTTGAATACATGAAAGGAGTTCAAAGAATTACGCTTCAGGTTGAATCAATGGGTTCGCACGACAAGAGTTCGAGAATGTGAGACTTTTCCTAAAGGTTCTGCAGCCACTCGAAGATAATTACAGATGTCTCCGTACCGATCCGCAAGACTCTACTAAACTTGCTCATGACTGGTGAGACCTATTTAACCTAGCGCTCTGATACCAACTTGTCACGACCCATTTCCGGAGTCGTGATGGCGTTTGTCGTGGAACCAGGCAAGCCACCCATTTTATCTAACTAAATACGATTTCCCATAAAAGGCCCCTTTCAACAAATTCTGAAATCAATAATAATAATAATAATAAAAAAAAAAAAATCCAATATTTTTGGGAAAACCAGTTTATGAAATCAAAAGACCAAATCCTACTAACCCCGGATCTAGTGTCACACAGTCATGAGCTGCTAGTACTTAATACAACCAAAAGAAATGACTAACGTATTCTGAAAAATAAATACGACAGGTAGAAAGGAAAGAGAAGACGAGATCACGGTCGCCATCTGCTACCTCGTCAACTCTGATGAACTGCTGCTACTCACTGACCCGAGCTGAATTCCGTTGTACCTGGATCTGCACACAAGGTGCAGGGGTAACGTGAGTACACCAACTCAGTAGTAACGAAACCAAACTACGGGCTGAGAGGTAGTGACGAACTAAACCTCCGATAATTCAACAACAGTATATGACTTGGACATGACATTAATATATAAGGAAATAAACACGATGCATCAATATATGTCTGTGACTCTACATACTAGTATGAATTCATATAGAATCAAGAATGATGTGTACTCATTAATCAAGCTCTCATAAGGTGGTCCACTTAGTACTAGAATACGGCCTTCAGGCCCAGGGAAGTCCATCTCGGATATTACATAAACACAAGTGACACAGTCACCAAGTACTAAGGAAAAAGGCCGATCCATCCCCCACGGAGAAGATCCATCTCCGGAACATAATAACCACAGAGAAATCCATCTCCGGAACATAATAACCACGGAGAAACCCATCTCCGGAATATCTGTGCGCTTACTGGGGGTGTATAGACTCCGGAGGGGATCCTTTCAGCCCAAGCTCTATATCAAGTCAATGAAGGCATGATTTCATAAATTGATATGGTGTGCATTCCGACCTCATAACTGTCTCAAAACCAGGCTCTAAGCCTCACTCAGTCAGTACCTTCCAGTCTCACTCACAGTGCTCTACCATATGAAAATCAGTTCAAACCAATGATAATATAGAATAAACTAGCAACTTACGAGACTGAGGCATGAAACATATACTATAGCAGGACTGAGTACATGAAAGCAATAATCACAGATAGAGACAAAAATAATCGACCATTCCGGTCTAAACACATCGGCGTGAAGCGTTAACATTTATACTTAGCATGATTTCTATTTTTTTCAAGGTAATTACCACCTTCACAGTACAAATATCAACCTGAGATAACCATTAGACAGTACCATGGGATGAGCCAGGCTACAAATATTCGGTAACCACCCGCATGCCCATCACTTGCCAAGTGTGTCACCTTAATTAACAGCAATATCAATTAGTTTGGGGTTTTGAACCCTCAGTTCCAAGTTTGGAAGCGTTACTTACCTCAAAACCGGCTAATACACTACTCCGCAATGCCCTTGCCTCTAAATTCGGTCTCTGAGTGATCCAAATCTACCAACAATCATATGTATATTATTATAATGTGCTAAGGAACTAATCCCAATCGAAATGTGTCAAAAATACTCAAAAATCTCGAAATTGGTCAAAATCCGACCCCCGGGCCCACGTCCCGAAATTCAGAAATTTTTATACCAAAATGTTCTTCATCATCTCACGAGTCTGTACATATAAAGAACACTAAATTCGGAGTCCAAATGACCACTCAAATCACCATTTTAAAGATTCTTAATCCCAAGCCCTAATCACCCAATTTACACTGATTTTTCCCTAATTTTCACCATAATTCCGACCTTTAATCACATATAAACGAGTTTAGAGTCCAAAAATATTACCTTGGTGAAGAACTATCGAATCTCCTCTTCAAACCCCTTCCAAAAGCTTCAAACCCAGATGAAATATTCAGAAAATGGCTAAAATTCGCGAAGACACGTTTTTATACCTTCTGTCCAGTGGGTCCGCACCTGCGACCACTTACACACCTGCGGAAATCCCCTCACTTAGACAACTTCCGCACCTGCGGTGCCACGTCCACGCATGCGGGACCGCACCTGCGGCTCCCCATCCGCAGGTGCGAAAACACCAGCAACAGCAACATCAGCAGTGACAAAGCCATTCCAAACTCCCCGTTAACCATCCGAAACCATCTCGAGCCCCTCGGGACCCCAACCAAACATACCAACACTTCATATATGATCATTCAAACTTAATCGCACTCCTGAAACACTAAAACTAACATCAAAACACCAAAATCACATCAAATTCAAGCCTAAGAACTTTGAAATTTCAAAAATCCTCCAACGATGCCGAAACTACCCAAAACAACTCCGATTAACCTAAAATTTTGCAGACATATCCAAAATGACATTACGAACCTGTTCCAACTGTCGAAATTCCATTCCGACCCCGATAGCCTATTTTTCACTGCCGACCGGAGATCGCCAAAAACTAACTTTCGCCAATTCAAGCCTAATTCTAAATCGGACATCACAAAAATATTCCGATCACGCTCCTAAGTCCCAAATCACCTACCGAAGCTATCTGAGCCATAAAATCCGCATTCCGAGGTCATTTCCCAATAAGTCAGCTCTCAGTTGACTTTTCCCATTATAAGTCTATCTTTAAAGACTAAGTTACTTAATTCTCATTTAACCATTCTGATTTCACGCCCATCGACTCTAACACATCAATAATAGAATAACCAATCCATGACAAGTCAATGACATCAATAAAAATGCAAGTTCTACGTAACGACAGACCGGGTCTTTACATAGGGTTAGAAGGGGGGTGAGAGAGAAGAGATGAGGGAAGGGGATTGAAGGACGACGGATTCAGAAAAATGGGGGTAGGGTTAGGAGGTTTGTGTAATTAAAAAAGGAAAAGGTGTTCTAGACCGTTGATCTTCTGAGATCAACGGCAAGGATTAGTTCTAGGCTGGGGCGGATTATGGATATTAGGTTATCTGGTTTGGGTTTTGGGTTATGGGTTAGGATAATTGGGCTGATAGTTATTGGGCTGAGGTTCGAAAATTAATTAAAAGGGGCTATATTTTAAATACCCACTCAATTTATAAATATAATTAATAAATGATGAAATATGTTATTTGTGTATAAAAATGATTTAAAGTAATTACTTAATATTATAAAAATATAAAATGTCATTTTCGTGTAAAGATAAAGTAATTATGCATACATGGGCTATTATTGCAAAGTTATTGCAATTATAACCTAAAGATGTAAATTTAATTATGCATAAAATAATTAAAGCTTAATATAAATATAAAATGATAAAATTAAGAAATAAAATTATTATAAAATCATTCGTGATGCAATTAGTAATTATTTAGATAATAAATTGATGGAATAAATTAATTTAAAATCCTTTAAAATTACAGAAAATTATGGAAAAATACTAATTAATGCTCATTCATTATTTTGAATATCTATATGCATTTTGAAAATATATATGGGAAAAATTGGGTATCAACAACCCGATCCCACCGTATAAACATATTCACTCTTATTCCTCTTTATCAATCCTCTCTTGTTCCTCCTGTTGCGGCGTACAACCCGATCCCATCATATCAGTACCAAACACTCAATGTACTCAGTCAATTTACAGTCAAAATCACAAGGCCTTTACGATAAATAAATCAAACTGAACCAAGCAAAGGAAACCTTGATCAATATAAAATATACTCAAATAATACTACACAGCGAGACCAATCCAGCAGTTTATAATTTAAAAGGTGAAAACAAGTCAAATTAAGCAAATAGTAGGGATTAGGGGACCTATGGGAAGAACTAACATAGCTAACATGAGAGATATTGATTAACACGTATCACTTAAGTACGGAAGCATTTAGAGTATATAGCAATTAAGACACTGAAGATAACAATTAAAGAAAAACAGTAAATCAAGGAAAACAGACAATTTGGTTACGCCGATCACATGGATTTTACATAATCACATAGTCTGAGGGTTCCTAATTATCTCAAGTCAAGGTTAGACACAACACTTACCTCGATCCACAGGCCACTCACTGCTCAATTACCGTTTTTCCTCTAGTTTTCACCTCTGAAGCACTCGTATCTAGCCATAATTAATTTAATAACATCAAATATTGCTAAAGAAATCAATTTCAATACATAAATTTAGGTTTCCCAATATTTCTCCCAAAAGTCAAAAATTGACCCTCGGGCCTGCTTGGTCAAAACTCGAGGTTCGGACCAAAACTCATTCACCCATTCACACCCGATCCCGAATATGTAACTAGTTTCAAAATCCGACCCCAAATTGACGTCTAATTTCCAATTTCTCAAAAATCCCTAATTCTACCCAAACCCCCAATTTCTACCATAAAATTCCTAGATTTTAGGTTGAAATCTTGTAAAGTGAAGAGAAAGATTGAAGGAAACGAGTTAAGAATCACTTACCTATGATTTGCGGGAGAAGTGGTCTTTGGAAAATCGCCTGGAGGGTTTCTTGTGTTTGAAGGTTTTAAAAAATGAACAAAATCCCATCTAAGTCAAGATTTACCAGCTGCAGATGTCGCATTTGCGACCTCGCAAATGCGAACCCCTCGCACTTCTGCAACCTTCGCAAATGCGAATCATTTGCTCGCAATTGTGAACATTGGACTTCCGCAAATGAGGCATAAACCTCGCAAAATGCGAGAATCCCTAGTCCCAGCCCATGCTCGCAAATGCGATGATTCTTCGCAAATGCGAGATCTGCAGACCTGAAGCATACCCGATATTTTTCCTAAGTCCATTTCACTCCGTAGCCTATCCGAAACTCACCCGAGCCTTCGAGGCTCCAAACGAAACATGCATACAAGTCTAAAAACATCATACGAATGTGCTCGTGCGATCAAATCGCCAAAGTAACACCTATAACTACGAATTTAGCATCAAATCACATGAAATTCTCAAGAACACTTTGAAATTCCTATTTTTACAACCGAACATCTGAATCACGTCAAATTAGTTCTGTTTCTCACCAAATTTTGTAGATAAGGTATAAATATCATAACGGACCTGTACCGGATTATGGAACCAAAATACGGACCCGATACCAACAAGATCAAACATCAACCAATTTCTTAAAATCATTAAATTTTCAATTTTTAACAAAAATTCATATCCCGAGCTAGGGACCTCGGAATTCGATTCCGAGTATACGCCCAGGTCCCATATTTCACTACGGACCTACAAGGACTGTCAAAATACGGGTCCGAGTCCTTTTACTCAAAACGTTGACCAAAGTCAACTAAAATCAACTTTTTAAGGACAAAAATTATTATTTCATCAATTTTCAACATAAAAGATTTCCGAAAACACGCCCGGATTGCGCACGCAAATTGAGGAGGGTAAAAATGAGATTTTAAGGCTAAAGAGCGCAAAATTATGTTCTCAAACATAAGATGGCCTTTTAGGTCATCACACCTGCAGCGAGCTTCACTAAATCCTTTTAAAGGCCAATTGGGGAGAGAGACTGAGACTATTACTTTTTTAAAGCTCCGTTTTGAAGGGTTAGAGGAAAGGATGAGCTCTACATCGTAAATGCTTTATTGAGATGATCTTTAATGCCCTCTTCGATAAATTTGGACATTTAATTCATCTCCTAGCTTAACAACTACATGGAATATATAGATTTTTTCAAGAAAATCTTAAGAGTATTTCAATAACTCTTAAGTCTCAAAAGTTTTAGGGTCTGACTAAAAGGTAACTACTTCCTTCCAATCTTATATATTTACGAAGAAATATTTAAACATTGATTCATGGAACCTTAGTGGAAAGCTAGAACTAGCATACAATTACAATTTTCCTTCGAGTAGGGATCTACAGTTATATTTGACTCATGTTACGAAGAGGTCCACACAGTGATACTGTCATGACCCGAATTTCCCTCCGTTGGGTGCCTTGATGGCGCCTAGTCTTAGGGACTAGGTAAGCCTAACATTAACTGAATAATAATAATATTTAAATAACATCTAACAATTTTGAAATAGAAATCTCTATAAAATTTACAACCCAAAAAATAGTAGTACAAGTCATAAGCTCTACAGAGTTTGCTAGAAAATTTCTAAATATAATTGTTTTGAAATAAGGTAAACAATGTGAATACAAAATCAGAACCTGACTCTGAATCTTGCGAACACATCAGCAGGTTTACCTTGAGTCTCCACAGCAAAAATCCGCACACCTAGCTAAGGATCAACTGCCTTCAAATAACCCGGATATGCACAAAAATGTGCAGAAATGTAGTATGAGTACACCACAGCAGTACCCAGCAAGTATCAAGACTTATTTCAGTGGAGTAGTGACGAGGAACAGTCAACACACCTATTGGACTAAATATCCTGAATAAGTATAAGGGTAGAAACAACAAAGTACGATATCTATGTAAATACTCTGCATAATGACAAATAATACGGTAATTGCAGTAAGAAAGGAAAAATGTCACGACCTAAAATTAACCCTATCGTGATGGCGCCTATCGTGGTACTAGGCAAGCCGAAACATTACCAAAACGAATTGATATTTTTTATTTCAAAGATAATTTCAAATATATTTAATATAAAACCTTCACAAAGGGGGTTCAAATAAAAAAAAGTGCAGAAAAGAAAAACCTGACATCGGGGTGTCACTAGTCATGAGCATCTACTACAATTTTTCTGACAATATCGAGACTAACATATGTCGCGCCCCCTTTTTCCTCGTGGAGATCGGGTTTATGACATTGGCCGGGACAACTCATTCCTTTTGGGAAAGGGGGTTTGCATATTTTGAAGAGTCACCACCTAACGATTTTAACGGTGCGTTAGGGCACCTAAGGGGTTCAATTATAACTATGTTGCTAACCAGAGACTTGGGTAAGGGCTTGAAATTATCCTAAGGGGAAGGTGTTGGGCACCCCTCAGGATCCACACGTGTGGTTCCCGGCCAAATGGTTTCGTGAATTTGTACAACTCGCAAACAAACAAATAAAGGCTCAAATAAGAGGTGATTTATGTCTTAAGCATGCAGATGTTTGAAAAGGGTAAAGGATATTAGACTTTGGAAAAGATTACGAGCTAAGCATATAAAAGGTTTCCTGGGTTTATAATAATATGGATCACATCAATGCAATACCTGGTAATCACTCCTTGAAGAGGGGCTACATGTGGTATTAGCGCACCGGTCATCATATGCATATTCTACCCTTCCCACCCCGTAAACGTGATTAAAGCGCGTGTTGGTCAAGAAACTTATTGCGTGCTATTACCCGTCCCATCCTATCAGTCCTGGAGGAAGCTAGGGGCTACCATTCCTAGAGGGTGAGTACTAGGATGAACCCCTAGGTTTAAAGGACAAAATGCTAACGACAAACAAAATAATTAGGACTGCAAATACAGGAAACATATAGAGGCAGATATGAGGCTCATATATTCCTCCCCAAATTATTCACATAAATAGCACGACTAAAACACAAGTAAAGTATTTAACTTCAGGACCTAAAGCATGATGTCTAGGCGAGAATACAGTAATGAGGCAGTATTTTTACTGAGTTTCAGAGAAAAGGATCTTTACTAGATTCAGACTATCGATCCTGACCTATTATTAACCAAACAGCACACAGAAAGAAGGTAGACATCCAGTTTTAATAAGTTTAATACCTAAGGCTTGCCTAGGCGTATTAAATCGCTCCAGTTACACTATTTTAGCTTTTTCAGAAAATAGTAGTTAGACAATGATGACTTTGTTTTTAACCTTAACCGAGATAAAGGGGTGAATATAAATGCAATCCTAAGGACATGGCATCTAAATGCAAAACAAGGTGCAGAAGGATGCAAATTTTACATGATGTTCTAAATGCATGAGCGTCTTCAGTATTAGAATCTATTTCTTAGCGAGATTCATTACCACATTATGAATAAAAATAAAACATACAGAGACGTAATTCCTTGTTAAGTTACTGAAACCTAATACATGATTTCTAGGTGTTCATAGCAGCTATTTATTTTAACACATGATTTTGGCATAGATAACATGAGCATGCTGAGAATGAAATCCTAAGGGGACATTATTTCTAAGATGCAAGATTTGACAATAATTAGTTATTTAGCCTAAACCAGGATTTCTAGATGAAACAATTGTGAGAATGCTGAAACAGTAACATTATGACAGTCATTTCTTTTGTTATTAACTAACTATAAACATGATTTCTAAGTGGATATAAGTATGATGAGATGCTGACATGATGGACCTAAGTATCATGATATCTAATGCATGTATTCCTAAGCATGGTGGCTATTGCGCATTTATGAAAGCAAACCTATAAGCATGGTTTCTATCCGTATCTATACTAAGCATGCATACCCCACCCATTTCACTATCCAACCCCAGAATCGTTTTTACAATTAATTATTACAGACCAGCATTGCACAAATTTCATAAGTAAATAAGAAAATTAAGAAGTTACACTATAGGGAGCATAACAATAAGCCCAAATCTTCAGATCCAACAATGCCATATGCCATGACCTTTTATAACCCAGGTGTGTCAGAGTTCCTAAGGACCTCAGAGGATCCCAGGAAGTGCTCAATCCCAGGTAACCTAGCCAGGAATGAATAAGTGCAGTGTGGGAATGCCAACCTTGTGTGTCAGAGTTCAATGGGTACTCAAATGGTCCCCAAGGCAGTGCTCACATGAAGGGGGTTGAACTTAGAAACTAGGAGTGGTAAGATGTGCTCATAGTTTTAAAAAGAGTTGAGTTGGAAATAGTTTTCTGAAATAAATGTTTTGAAATAAGCCTTGACGAACAACATGAGAGTTTGATTTTATGAAAACCCAATTTGAGGAGGAAAGAAAACAGGACAATCAGCAACTGAAAAACATACACAATTTAGGAAACAAACACAGTCAGGGGTAGGGTAACTGGGGACAAATAAGTCATATAGTGGAAGCAGACTTGCACACAAGTAGACCTCAGAGTAGTATTACAGGACCTAAGCAGTCATAGCATAGTTCATCACAGAGTATTCATACTAGGATCCCAACTAGCATCAAATTGAGGGGTGTTAGGATTACATGGCGACTAAGTATCAGGAATGCATGCTTATAGCGTCAGGAGTCAGGGGGAGGGGTAAGGCAAATTCATAGTGAAACATATCAGAAAAGCAATAGATATGCTGAACCAAAGGGGAAGAGAGATCCCATAGACAAATAGGCATGCTAAACATAGAGAGAAAGAGGGATCATAGAGATAAATTAGACATGCTAATTGCAAGGCAAACAGCAGAACCACAAGTAGAAGCATAAGAGAAATAACAGGAATCTTAATATAAACAGGAACATGTTGATTTGGGGTGCTGTAACTTAAACTGAAAACATACCAGTTAGATGAAAGAGTGAATGCAAAGTGGAGAGCAATAAAGTGAAGAACAGTGGAGCAATGGAGTGTAGAGCAACAGAATAATAAGATCACTCAGTCTTGGCTCTCAGCCGACTGAGTTGCAAGTAAACAGAAAGAGAAGCAATAGAGTAGGTGTGTGTGTAGGAGAGAGCTTAGAACAGTATGTCCGTCCTCCTTTGTTATTGAAAGACTAGAAGTATATATGGTTTGAAACTATGTAGCAAATAAGGCAAGAATTATAGTTAAGCAGTAAATTATGGAATCATGTACCAACTATAATTACATCAGCATAAGTAGTCCCTTTAATTAAGGAGTTACTTCAAACGGTAATATGCAAGTAATAAATAAAGAAGGAAATCATGCAAGACTGAATATAGTATATAAGGAAACATTTTTGGTATCACACAAGTACAAAACATGTAATAGAGGCCAGGTTCAGTAAATTCTAATTAAGGAAAGTAATTAGGAGTCAGCTGGTAACATAGTCGACCATAGAATAAGGCAGGAAAATATTTTAGTGGTTGAAATCAGTAAGGAAATCATCACAAAAGATTGGTGAAAGGTATCAATTACAGGAAATTAGGGATTCAAACAAAAGTAGCATTAGCTAAGGGAAATTAACACAGATTGAAAACACATGATAGGCAAAAGGAATCAACTTGGAAACCCTAATAGGCACAGTAAGGTAAAAAAATCATATAAAATTAAGGATTCAAACTAGAACATGCTAAATGATTAAAGGGAATCAACAGAACAAACATAATATAAACGGGAGCAGCAAAGAACCAGAAACCCTGATGAACAGAATGGGATAAAATCACATAAACGCAGAGTATTTATGGGAAACAAGCACACATGCGGATTAAGCAAGCATATTATCAAAGACAGACTCGGATACCCAGAATTAGGGCTAAGAAAATAACGTTTTTGACATAATGACTCAGATGAAGATAAAAACATAAATAAACGTTTGAACATAATGAAAATCATAAGATAATACTAAAATCGGAAGGAAAAGCCGTTTTAAAAGGGGTTATGAAACCCTAGTTTGAAGACGAAGACTGTTCAAAGTAGAAAAGCTTTTTATTTCAAAGAAAATGTCTAGAAAAGCTTAGTAATATCGTAGATCTAAGGCAGATCTAGAAGAAATTAAAAAGATATAGGAGTTAGGGTTTCGTAGAACCCAGAGAAGTAGGAAAAACCTCAAAGACGTTGACGTCTTAAGCCGGAAAGGTTGTAACTCTTACTCAGACGACCGGGGGAGGCCGGAAAGTGGCATGAGGGGTCCTGAGAGGTGAGTGAACCGCTCCAGGTTCGCCTGAGGTCCCTAGGGTATCACTGGACCGGTGCAAGGTGGATAGATAACCAGGAGATGATGAAGGACCATGGTTTCCGGTGAGAGAATCAACCGGAGAAGGTGAACAGACCCCATCGGAGGAGAGAAACCAAGGGATGCTTCTAGAGAGAACTAGAGAGTAACCGAGAGATATAGAGAGAGAATGGGTGTTAGTAAATGAGGGGTCGGAGGGGGTAGTGGTTGAGTTTAATTATGGTAACTTAGATCTGGACCGTTGATCTCATATGATCAACGGTTCAGATCGGGCGTGGGGTTGGACCGGGTAGGAATGGGTTTGGGCTGGGTTAGATAATGGGTTTTGGGTCAGGTGGGGGTTGGTTTAAGATTGGCTATAATTTAAATAAAAATGGGCTAAACATTAAATACCCTATTAAATAAGATAGTTAATTAATTAAAATAGCTAATAATTGTAAGAAATGAAATTAAGACCAAATAAATTAAATTAAGGCGATTGACTAATGTATAAAAATATAAATGATCATTTATTGATTTTAAAATGGTATAAATGTACATTTGTGCTATAATCGCAAAAATTGCTGAAATTAACTAAATAATGCCAATATTGGCTAATTTGTGAAATAATTAAATTCTAAGGGAATTAAATAGATTGTAAATAACATATTGAGTAAGAAGATGATTTGAAATTATTTATAACATCATTTATGAATAATTCTGGGATATAAAGTATTGAATAAACAGGAAAATAATTTGATAAAAATACGAAAAATTATGGGAAAACACCAGTCACTGTAAAATGATTTTGAAAGTATATATGCAAGTTTGAAAATAATTTGAGGGAAAATTGGGTATCAGCAACATAGCCTGGAAAGTAACTAAATACAAATAAAGGAAGATAAGAGGGAGAAGAGCAGGACTGGATCGCCAGGAGATACCTTGCTATCTCCGAGAAATCTGCAACCGGAATAGTCAACAGCTTCTACCGTGTCCAGATACGCCTGGATCTGCACACAAGGTGCAGGGAGTAACGTGAGTACGCCAACTCAGTAAGTAACAACAGTAAATAAAGACTGAGAAGTAGTGACGAGCAATAATGTAAGTAAAGTTCATATCACGAAAGCTCAGTAAAATACAGCATGCTTTTAAAACCAGAGTTTGAATCAAATCAGCTCGTTTAAATCCAGTTCCAATAAAAATCATTTAAAGACATCTTTCAACAGTTTTCAAACAAAGGTTCAATGCAAAGGTGAGCAAAAATGATGAATCATAATCAGCCCCTCAGGCAGACATCACTCAGATACAGCCCATCGGGTAAACCTCACAATCACTCGTATACAGCCTCTCGGGCAAACCTCACCATCACGTATGCCTCCCAGTCACTCAGCACTAGGCACTCACACTCAGTAGGTACATGCGCTCACTGGGGGTTTTGTACAGACTCCAGAGGGGCTCCTTCAGCTCAAGCGCTATATCAATCCAATCATGGCATAAATCAATGAGGTCATCGGCCTATATCAAACATGTTGCGGCGTGCAGCCCGATCCCATAAATATCCTCAAAAGTCAGGCCCTTGGCCTCACTCAGTCATAAACCTCTCCAGCCTCTCGGGCTCTCAGAAAATAAAGTATTCAGTCTAAACAACATATACATGGTGCATCAAAATAGAGTACTAGAGACTGAGTTCTGCAGTAAATAAGTATAAGCATGACTGAGCATAGATTTTCAATCGAAAACAATGAGAGGATAGCAATAAAAGACCTCTGAGGGTCCAAACAACACTGGCATAAGGCCTAAACATGGCATCCAGCCCAATTTACAAAAATTCTTTCTAAAACACATAAGTATCAGATAGTTTCAACAAAATATGCCACTTTACAGTTGCTACAGGACTGACCAAGTTACAATACTTAACGGTGCATGCCCACACGTCCGTCACCTAGCATGTACAACACCTCAAAATAGTCACATGACACAAAATCCGGGGTTTCATACCCTCAGGACTAGATTTACAATCATTACTTACCTCAAAACGATCAAATCTCTACTCCACGATGCTCTTTCCCCTCGATTCGGCCTCTAAATGCTCCGAATCTATTCACAATCAGTACAATACCATCAATTTATGCTAAAGGAATGAATTCCACAAGAAAAACTACCAAATTAGACCAAAAACCCAAAATTGGCTCAAACCCGGCCCCTGGGACCACGTCTCGAAATCCAACAAAAATTACAAAACTTGAAAGTCCATTCACTCACGAGTCCATACATACAAAATTTATCAAAATCCGACACCGTTTGATCTCTCAAATCCTCTTATCAAACTCTCCAAAATCTCAAGTTTCACCCCTAATTTCCACTAGTTAAATGATAAAACAATGGGAAATCACCATAGATAGTAGTATTAGAGCTCAAGCAACTTACCTCACTGAAAACCCCTTGAATCTCCCTTCAAAATCACCCCAAAATCTCCAAAACCCGACTTCAAAATGGTGGAAATGAATCAAAATTCGTGAAGTGTGCTATTTATATTTTCTGCCCAGGTCTTTCGCACATACGATCAAAACTCCGCACCAGCGGTCTCGCTTTTGCGGAAAATCATCCGCACCTACGGAAAATCACTTAATTCCTCATTCCACACATGCACCCCAGGTTCCGCACCTACGGGCGCGCACCTGCACAACTCTTTCTCTTCTGCGGAACTGACTCAACTCTCCCCTTCCGCATCTACGCTCAAGGCCTCGCACCTGCGGGCTCGCAGATGTGACCAATCCTTCACACTTGTGGCTCTATCCCTGGCCTTCCATTTCCGCATATGCGAATACCCAAACGCACCTGCGACCTCGCACCTGCGACTCCCCATCCGCAGGTGCGGAAAACACCAGCAACTTCAGAAACTAGCAAATAAGCCATCTCCCAACATCAATAGTTGATCCGTTAACCACCCGAAACTCACCCGAGGCCCTCGGGACTCAACCAATCATACCAACAAGCCATATATCAACATGCGAACTTAGTCTCACCTTCGAATCACTCAAAACAATATCAAAACACCAAATAACCCTCGTATTCAAGCTTAAGAACTTCTAAACTTCCAATTTCCGCAAACGACGATGAAACCTACCAAACCACGTCTGAATGACCTCAAATTTTACACACACGTCACAAATGACACTACGAACCTACTCCAACTTCCGGAATTCCATTCTGACCCCGATATCTAATTTTCCACTGTCAACCAAAATTGCCAAATTTCCAACTTTTGCCAATTCAAGTCAAATTCTACTATGGACCTCCAAATTACATTCCGGACGCGCTCCTAAGTCTAAAATTGCCTAACGGGGCTAAAGGAACCATCAAAATTCAACTCTGAGACTGTTTACACATAAGTCAACATCTGGTTGACTTTTCCAACTTAAGCTCCCTAATAAGAGACTAAGTGTCCCATCCACTCCGAACCACTCCGGACCCGAACCAACCAACATGATACGATAAAATACAGCTGGAGAACAAAAAAGGAAGTAGAAATGGAACAAATGGAGCTATAACTCTTGAAACGACCGGCCGGATTGTTACAAAAAACAACAACTAACAGGAGCACCAAAATAATGACACATTGGAATGAATGGAAACACAGTCTAAATTTGGTGATCACAGATAAAGGAAAGGAAAGTAACAACTCAACAAGAATGACCGCTTCCACACCAGGTTTTAGTCAATAACCTCCATGAGGTACCGAACCTCAGAATATTCACAACTCACGAGTCCCAATTCCTGAATCCTAACACTTAGCATCATGTGCTTCTCATTACAATTTATAACCGCACTGACGACTCACGTGCCAAATAAAGCCATTCTTACATAGAATGCAAGTAAACAAGGGTGTACATCTATACTCAACAATATCAAGAGTCCTATTAACCGATAAGAGTGCTTAACTACGTGTATGCTTGTGCAAGTGTTCTAACATAGTTTGTGCCAGCTAGTAAGTATAGAAATGGACAGCACGTAGAATATTTTTCCATAATTTTCCATAGGATAGAACTCACCAGGTATGTGCACCAATACACAAATATCCATAACAAGAGTGCCCCCAGGACATCACAAGTCATCACAAACCAATCACTAACACATCCCACCTTGTCTCGCCACGCGTGCAATAATATAGTAAGTGCCCGCCTTGTCTCACCACACGTGCATAATAATGTCTTACCTTGTCTCGCCACATGCTCAACCCACATATATAAATATCCTGCATTGTCACGCCGTATGTGAAAATATCAAAAGTAATAATAGCACGGCAAAAATCTCGTGCAACCCAATAACACCTGCATGGCGGAAACCTCGTACATCACAACAACAAGTACAACAGCAACAATGATAGTAATACAGAGTACGGCGAATAAATCAATTCAAAAATCCAGAACTCAAAGAAACGGGAGAACTAGTTCACAAGGAATACTCACATTAGAGAATACTAGTCATAATAAGAACAACTCAACAAGGAAGGAAATAATATGTAACAACTGTCCCACAAAGTACAGTTCAACAACAAGGATAGCAAGAGTCAATAATTCCAACTAAGTATAAGTCAACTATGATAAAGGATAACTAGCTTCATTAGGATTTAGTATTCACGAAAAAGGAACAACAATTACCATTAAGGATAAGCAACGGAAAGGATAGTCATGACCTCAATTAAGGCTAAGCAATTACAGAAGAGATAACAATGAATTTCAAACAAAGATAAGCAGCCAGGAAATGATAGCATGGCAATAGAAAAGGTAAAAATCTTCAGTAAAGTCATATAAGAATCAAATAGGCAATAAGAGTGAATCATTAAACAACTAGTCCCAACTAAAGCAGGTAAAGTGAACCTAGTAATTAAGAAAACTTAATCATAACTAAAACAACTTCATACTCAGTGAATACAAGAACCTAAGAACCCTAAAAGGTCAACTTTTCACAAACAAGTCCGAGCATGTGCTCGTCACCTTGCGTACACGGACTACAATTAGCATAGAAATCTCAAATCCTAAGGGGTTGTTCCCCCCACACAATCTCAAAGAAGATAGACCGATACTCAAAAATGAACTTCTCGAGTGAAATGATATCGGGACGGCTCAAATCTAGCCAAAATAACTGCAAAGCATAAATAAACTCATAATAAATTATTTTGGATCATAAAGCCTCAGTCTTTATCAAAATCCAAAAAGTCGAACACCGGGCCCGCACCTCGGAACCCGATAAATTTCACAAAAATACGAACACCCATTCCGATACGAGTTCAATCATACTAAAATTATCAAATTCCGATACCGTTTCGTCCCTCAAATCATCATTTACATTTTGAAAATTTTCTTCAAAAATCCCCATTTGCCTCACGCAAAAACACTAATTAAATGATAAAAATAAAGATAAAATTATGGAATATAATAACTTCTAGGTGAATAACACTTACATCAATCGATTTTCTTGAAAACCCCACAAAGAATCACTCAAAACAGAGCTCTACAATTCAAGATGTGATAAAAATGGCCTAAAGGAAGTTATATTTTGTTGCCCAGGTGTTTATGCATCGCGATTGCGGACCCACGATCGCGAACAAGAAAAATAAGGCTGCCCAGAACAACCGTACGTGAACGCGAATAAGGGGATGCGAACGCGGATAATAGTAAGCTAGACTTACTCGATCGCGTACCCAAAGACGAGAATGCGAAGAACATAGTGAGGAAGCAAGGATACCATTACGCGAACGCGGAAGATCGAACGCAAATGCGGTGCAGAAGAATTCACAAATTCACGATCGTGAACCTTACAATGCGAACGCGATGAAGAAAAATATGGCAAGTCAACAGAACACTACGTGATCGCAACTAGCACTGATCGCGAAGGAGGACATTAGACACTAGAAACCAGCAACTCAAAACCTGAAGAAATGACCTGTAGCCCATCCGAAACACACCCGAAGCCCCTGGGACCCCGTTTAAACATACCAACAAGTTCAATAACCTAACACGGACTTGCTTGAGGTCTCAAATCACATCAAACAATGTCGAAACTACAAATGGCACCATGAATCGAACTTATGAACTTTCTAATCTTCCAACTTCTAAAACTCGCGCAGAAACCTATCAAATCAACCCGGTGTCACACCTTAAGGGATGACATTATTCGGATTTGGGATTATTTTAGTTTTCAGAGTCGCCACCCGGATTTTTGACAATGTTCTGGGACACTGTTTATTGAAATCCCAAACCGAGGAAATTTAGACTCTGTTTTTAGTTGTCTGCGACCAGAAATTCGAGTAAGGAATTCTGTTAACCCAGGAGAAGGTGTTAGGCATTCTCGACTTCCGTGGTTCTAGCACAGTCGCTTAACTATTAATATTTGGCCTAATTATCTAATTATTTACATATTTTAAACCTATTGTGCTTTTTAGCCCTTTTCACTTTTTAGCCGCTTTTAATATTTATGGATTTATCTTGAAACAAGTCACGATGGTGTACACTTGTTTGTTTTTGGACACATTATAATTGCGCCACATGAAATGCACCCGCAATTACAACATCTGATTTTTATTAAAATTTGAAGTTGAAGACGGGGACATGAGTTGTCGCACCCGAGTGTAGATTATTTGGTCATGACTATGGTCATGACGATTAAAAATGCATATTTGAGGCGATATTCAATTATTCTCTAAGTTTCTATTTTTTTGAAAGAGCGTTTTAGTTTTAAGATCAATTAAGATGTTTATGGATTTATCTTAGACAACTCACGATGGCGTGCACTTGTTGTTTTTGAACACATGGCAAACACGTCACATGAAATGCACCCGTGATTGCTATGTGTATTTTTATTAGTTGTTTGGAGTTGAGGGTCGGGGACATGAGTTGCCACTCCCAAATGTAATTTAAGGTAATTTTTGAGGTCACGATCGATTTTTATATCAAATTTCGAACCAAAAGTAACATCTTACCTATAATTTCATCTAAAAACGGTGTACATTAGTCTAACGACAGCGTTTTATGGGCTATGGCCTCATTTAGCCCCTTTTGTAACACCTTAGACCATCCTAATTGTGACTATTTTTGCAAGAGGAATACTAGTTAGGAAATTCGGTTCTCCATCAAATCCTAAAGGTTTTTACATTCTAATATGCTATATGGTATCAAATATGTTCATTAAGAAACACATCATATATGCAAAACCATATAAAACACATTATCTATTGATTTTATGCTTTAATTTGTAAGCTAGAATCACTTTACTTCCTGGGCCTTTGTAATTTCTGAAATAACATAAACAC
>MDKI01276765.1:0-17319 GCA_005239505.1 Nicotiana paniculata | reverse complement strand
TGCTTGGGGGGAAAGTTCAGATGAGGAATCAGAAGATGGGGAGACTGAAGATCAGGCGCTCATGGAAATTGGAGAATCTGATGAGGAATCACATGAAGAACCAGAGGTAAGTATCTCCCATCTTAAAAGCAAAGTAAAGTTCTTATCTAAGGAAAAACTCTCTGAGTTGCTACTTGATTTCATAGATGATTCGGAGGAAACAACCAAAGAGAAGGATCAACTATCTAAAGAATGTGCAATGCCAAAAGCAAAGTGCATGAACCTGGAAATCAGAGTCATTGAAACTGAAAAGAAAAACACTATCTTGCTGAACCAGGTTCATCCACTTGAAACTGAGATTCTAGAACTAAAATCTGAAGGCTTAAAGCTAAAGCTAGGATCCAGTAAAAAGGTTGTTGATTATTCTCATATCATGTTAGAAGAAAACGTGGGAAAACTAAAAGATAAGATGTATGCCAAGGATGAACAGATAATAAATCTTAACGAAGAATCATAGTAAATGGAATAAATCTTATGATGCCCTGATATGGCTTCAAGAGAATCATAGTAGCAACCGGAGAGGGATTGGATTTGGAAGTCAATTGCCCAAGTGGGATCCCAAAAGCAAGTATCTTACTCTCTGAGAATAAAATCTGCACCCATTGTGGTAAGACTGGCCACTACAAATATGAGTGCACTGCAAAAGCGCAGGCCAGTCGAAAAATAAGAGGTTTGTAAAAAGGAAAAACTGGCTACCAAATTGGGCCAGAAAAAATTTGATTCATCCATTCTCTCATAGAAAAAGGACCCAAACTAGTTTGGGTTCTTAAAACTAACCCTTGATTCTTTTAGGTTCAAGTGAGAGGAGGCAGCCAAATTTGGTATTTGGATAGTGGCTGCTCATAGCATATGACAGGGAACATGGAACAGTTCCTTTCACTTGAAAGTCTCAAAGGAGGAAATGTCTCCTTTGGAAACGGAAAGAAATGTGAAATTATTGGGGTTGTTAAGGTAGGTAAGGATGACACACGATCCATTGAACATATGTATCTTAAATATGGCTTGAAATATAGCCTGATCAGTGTATCACAACTGTGTGACAGAGGTAACCTGGTTGCTTTTACTTCCACAAAATGTTTTGTGATTAACCTGCTTACTGACAAGATTGTTTTGCAGGGAAAAAGAATGAATAACATCTATGTCATAGACTTGTCCACACTGTCTGAAAATGAACTCACTTGCCTAAGTGTGTTGGACAGTGATCCCCTCCTGTGGCAAAAATGACTTGGTCATGCGAGTCTGACTCATCTTAACAAACTAGTCTCTAAGGACTTAGTGGTAGGACTTCCTAACATTAAATTCAAGGAGGACAAAGTTTGTGAGGAATGTGCTAGGGGGAAGCAGGTAAGGTCTCTTTCAAAAGTAAGAAAATAGTCAGTACCACCAGGACGTTGGAACTGGTTCATATGGATCTATGTGGTCCTATGAGAACTCTGAGTAGAGGTTGTAAGATATATGTGATGGTGCTAGTTGATGATTATTCAAGGTTCACTTGGACCTTATTCCTGGCATCTAAGGATGAAGCATTTGATATGTTCACCTCATTTGTCAAGAAAACTCAAAATCAATTAGGACATCAACTAGCATCAATAAGATCTGACCATGGTACTGAATTTGAGAATGCTAAGTTTGATGAGTTTTGTGATGAACATGGTGTCAATCATAACTTTTCTGCTCCTAGAACCCCACATCAAAATGGGGTTGTTGAAAGGAAAAACAGAACTCTTGAAGACATGGCAAGAACCATGTTTCTATCTAGCAAATTTCCTCACAGCTTCTGGGCTGAAGCAATAAACACTTCTTGTTACATAATCAATAGATGCATGACCAGACCTCTGGTAGAGAAAACTCCTTATGAATTACTTAAAGGAAGAAATCCCAACATATCCCACTTTAGGGCTTTTGGATGCATGTGTTTTGTGCATAATAATGGCAAAGATTCCCTAGGAAAATTTGACCCCAGAAGTGATGAGGGATTATTCTTGGGATATTCATCACATATCAAAGCTTATAAGGTGCATAATAAAAGAACTATGTGTGTAGAAGAAAGTGTACATGTTGTCTTTGATGAAATTAACACTCTTGCTGAGAGACAGGAACCAGAAGATGAGAATCTTGGACTGGTGAAAAACAGTGGTCACATTGAATCAAACATGGAAGGTGGAGCAGGTGATGGACCACGTTCAACTACCCCAAGCAACATGACAGGGGGAATTCAACATATGCAACCTGGCCCTGATCCTGCTCCACAGCAACAAGACACCATAGAATTGTCCAGGAATGAACAGCTGGTACTCAAACCACACAGATATCAGATTTCTCACCCTCTTGAGAACATCATAACAGATTTGACATCGGGAATCAAAACAAGATCATCCTTGAAAAATATGTGTGCGTTTGATGACTTTCTATCCATGATCGAACCAAAGAACATTGGGGAAGCCCTAACAGATGCTGATTGGGTAAATGCCATGCAAGAAGAGCTGAATCAGTTTGAAAGAAGTCAAGTATTACACTTGCTACCCAGGCCACTAGACAGATCCGCGATTGGCACCAAGTGGGTCTTCGGGAACTAACTCGATGAGTATGGAATTGTTATAAGGAATAAGGCAAGACTAGTTGTTCAAGGGTATAGTCAAGAAGAGGGAATTGACTATGATGAGACCTTTGCCCCTGTGTCAAGACTGGAGGCAATCAGACTTCTTATAGCATTTGTTGCACACATGGAATTCACTCTTCATCAGATGGATGTTAAGAGTGCCTTTCTCAATGGCTATCTGAAGGAAGATGTATTTGTCAAGCAGCCTCCAGGTTTTGAAAGCAAGGAGTCACCTGACCACGTATACAAACTCGACAAGGCTCTGTATGGTCTCAAACAAGCACCAAGAGCATGGTACGAACGATTATCAAAATTCCTGCTAGAACATGGGTACAAACGAGGCAAAATTGACAGTACCTTGTTCTTAAGGGAAAAGGGTAAGGATCCTGGTTGTGCAAATATACGTGGATGATATTATATTTGGGGTGACTTCTGAAAAATTGAGCAAGGAATTTGCTATGCTTATGGGGAGTGAGTTTGAGATGAGTATGATGGGTGAGCTAAACTTCTTCTTAGGCTTTCAAATCAAGCAAAAATCAAATGGGACAATGATCCACCAACAAAAGTATGTTAAAGAATTACTCAAGAAGTTTAAAATGAAAGACTCAAAGGAAATAGACACTCCCATAGCAACAGCTACAGAATTGGATGTGGATGAACCTGGTTCATCCGTTGATCAGAAGCTATACAGAGGGATGATTGGGTCTCTATTATATCTCACTGCCAGCAGACCTGATATTGTGTTCAGCGTGGGACTGTGTGCTAGGTTTCAGGCAAATCCAAAGGAGTCCCACCTCACTGCAGTGAAGAGAATTTTGAGATATTTGAAAGGCACCACTGATTTGTGCCTTTGGTATCCTAAAGGTAGTAATTTCGACCTTGTAGGATATGCTGATGCTGATTATGCAGGTTTCCTGGTTGACAGGAAAAGTACTTCAGGTATGGCTCACTTTCTGGGTTCATGCCTTGTGTCTTGGGCTACCAAGAAACAAAATTCAGTAGCATTATCTACTGTTGAGGCTGAATATGTGGTTGCAGCCTCATGTTGTGCTCAGTTGCTATGGATCAAGCAATAACTCATGGACTTTGGTATAGATGTGGGATGCATTCCTATTTTCTGTGATAACACTAGTTCCATTAGTATGACGAAGAACCCAGTTCATCATAAGAAAACTAAGCACATAGATGTTAGGCACCATTTTCTGAGGGATAACTATGAAAAAAGAATAATCTAAATTGAATTTTGTGCTACTGATCAACAAATTACAGATATCTTTACTAAAGCACTGAGTAGGGAACATTTTGAGAGAAACAAGCTTGAATTAGGGATGATTAAAATCACCTGATTGAAAAAAAAAATTTGGCTAGAAACACTAACATAGATAATCAACCAGTCTAATCATTTCTCAGCATCATGACTTTACTGTCATACTCTCTTGACATGTATTAATATGATTCCCTGGTTGCTAATGATGTTTCTCTATCTTTGTAAATTGAGGTAAGTTAAGGACTTTAACACGATGAACCTGGTTCATCTCTGCTGGTTCATCTGACTGACAAGGTACGTACTCATCTCCATACAATTATTGAACTAATTACAGTCACACATGAGCAGGATTCTATCTATATTTGGTTCATTTCAAATTCTTTGTACTAATCCCTAAATGAACTCGTTCCAAGAAGTCACATCAGTACTCAATTAGCCTAGAGGTAGGGAACTCTTAACCGTCTAATCAATGCCACTCCTACAACTATTAGACTTCCACTTGAATAAATATTTTACCCGTTGTATAATTAATAGCCATACCTTATATAAGGGTCATCATTACTCTCCTCTTCATAAATAATCGTCGAACCAAGATCATTAGTCTTCAAACCCAAAAACTGATCACTTTTATTTTTATCCTAACAACACTAGTAATCATGTCTTCACCACCATCTGCTTCTTATTCTTCATCACCAAATCGTGATTATGATGGAGGGAACTATGAATCAGATTCAAATTCTCCATCGATATACAGTTTCAATCACCTGAAAACCCTCTTATTCCTGAAAACTCTCATGTTCCAGAACCCACATCTAACCCTAACACAACCCCTCGTGGTCGTCGTGTAAAGGTTCTTGCCAGAAAATAAGTGGCTTCTGGGTCACGTGCAAAATTATTGGAGGCAATTCTGCAGGTTGAAAAGGATAACAATTCTGAATCATCAAGTGAATCTTTTAAATCAGCCAACGAGGATGATGCACCTGGTTCATCAAATTCTGAACAAGGTAATCTTGATGCAATTTTTGAGTCTGCTAATGCTGAGAACATATTTTTTTTCTGGTTGGGTCGGTATTTGATGTTGAAGTGCCTAGTAGGCAAAGAAAATTGGAAAAGGTAAAGTTCTTGAGGGAAAGGGATTTGGGAAGTATGGTACTACATTGACTATTTGTGTTCCCATTCCTGAGAAGGTTGGAGAAGATGTCATAGAGTTAGGGGGAAGTGTAGTCGAGGAAGCAGCGGCAGGTCTAGCAAGCTTAAAGAAAGGAGTAGATGAACCCGGTTCATCTAGGGACGAGACATTGGCTGACAGGCTAAGAAAACTGGGGAGTCCTATAACCCCAAGAAAAGGAGGACTCAGAAGTCCAAGAAGGCTACTAACCCAGTTCCTTCTAAGAAGAGAAAAGATTTTGTAGCTGCTGATGCTCCTGTTCCTAAGGTGCGTGATACACATAGTGCTATGAGAGAGGAAGAAGAACTATTTGAGAAGGCTCTGCTTGAGAGCAAGAAAAAGAGAGCTGCAAAGGGAAAGGCTAAAGTAGGAGAGCCTGTGGAGAATATTGTGGTTGAAGAGGATACGATGGACCTGGTCCATCATGAGGAGCAGATTGCTCCTGTTGTGGTTGAGGCACCAAAATCAAAAAGGGCTAAGGCTTCTTCGAAGAAGTCAGCTACAGTTTCTGCCACACCTATAAGAACCGTTAAAAGGACCAGGTCCAAGACAAGAAAAGTGAAGGTTGTTGAGAACGATGATGATAAAGAGTGGAGTGGAGAAGATGAGGGCGAAGTTAGTGAGGTGGCTGACAGAATCACCTTGTTTGGAAAAAGAAGAATTCTGAAGGGAAAGTTGGTGAAGGATCTCGAGGAACCTGGGATGAGATACCTGCTGGACACATTGGATGTTCAGGGGTGGAAGAACATGGTTCTTCACGTGGAAGGAAGATTGGCTAGAGCTGAACTGGTGGAGTTCATGGGTAATGCAGTGGTCAAGGACGGCAGGGTCACTACCACAGTCAAAGGAATTCAATTCTCCTTTGATGGTACAGAGTTGGGAGAAATTCTGCACATTCCTGCTGAGGGCTACGAAGATTACACGAAGCAACGATCGCGTAGTTTGGATGGATATCCTCAGCGATCAACATTACCAGATTCTTCAGTGACAATGAAAGGGAAATTGAACCCAGGCCAGCCTACAAAAGTGAAATGAAGCCAGAACACAAGTTGCTCTTCGAGTTTGTCATCAAGTTCTTGCTGCCAAGACAAGAAAGAAGGCACATAGCCAACTATATGGATCTGACCTTGATGAAGTGTTTGTATAGGGGTAAGCAGATCTGTTGGCCAACCTTCATCATCCAATTCCTGGATAGAGTTGTGAATAGAACAAAAGCACATGCAATCCCATATGGCTTTATTCTGACAGTTGTGCTTGCTCATTTTGATGTTCCTATGAAAAAGGCTGAGATGGCTACTGTCAAGGACTATTTTGGGAAGGATACTTTGCTGACTTGCAATTATACTGTAAATGTTCCTGCAAGAAGCCTGTCAACAGCAAAGTTAGAACTCTAGTGCAGGAAAGCGAGATCAAGGATATGGAAATCCTTTGTTTGAAATCTCGTTTGATTGAGGTTGAAGCTGAGCGGGATGCTCTCAGGGCTGAATTAGCAAAAGAGAAGGAAAAGAATTAGCGTGTTCCTAATCAGATGCTTTCTCTTCTACAAACCAAGACCACAACCTCCTCTGCACCTTCCCATCCTTAGGCTGTCCAGAGCTATCAAAGCCCCTCTTTAGACCAGTTGTTCTGTTTCTGTTGTTTTTATTCTGTTTTGCTCATGGTTATGGCTGTTTTTGTTTTTTTAGTTGTATGGTGTTTGATGTTCTTTCCTAATCAATGATTTTTTGTTGTTTTGTTATTGACTTGTCTCAATTTCTTAGATAGCTTACATTTATTGGTTTATTATGATGATCAATCATGTTTGCACATGCAGTTGCCTCAATGGCCATGAGTAATTGTTAACAACACTGGTGAGTTTATCATTTTGCAAACTTTTCGATAATGCCAAAAGGGTGAAGACAAAGTGCTTTTATATTTCAAGTGATATTTATAACCTAATGAACCTGGTTTCTCTATGATAAATGCTTAAAAACATACAAAGTGTTTGGGTTGTATACAAGGAGAAGCACAGAGTTTGTCATCATCAAAAAGGGGGAATTTGTTGACCCAAGTCACTGCATAGTTTTGAAGATTAACAAATGTCTGACCAGTTGAACCAGGTCCATCAGAGCATACATACTTGACTTGACGCGTTGGCACACAAACCTTATATGTATAGGAGATGAATGCGAGTGTGAAGTATCAATGAACAAGGAGAGTGTCTCCTAATGCGAAAAGGTTGCAAATTGATAAGAGAATAGAAGTTGAATTCAGCAAGGACAGTAAAGAAGGAAGGAAGTTGAGTTTAATACGAACTCGTTCTCCCAGGTAGAGTTGTACCAGAACTGAACGGCAAACTCAACAACTGACTTTATAAATAATTGAAGTATTCTTGCTTGAATCAAGAACGCACAAGTGCATAAGTGAATCAAGATCTGAAAGAAAAATTCTCAGATATTTTGCAAGCAGAATTACTGTGCGATACAAGGGCTACAGACTAGCTAGAAGAACCAGTTCCATTTGTTTGTCATTGAGTCTAGTTGGTTGTAGTAGGAGTTTTAATATTGTATCTTTTCAGCTTTCATAGAAGCAATTGTAATAGGTACGCACTGTTCAAGTTAGAGTTAACTTGAAGCTTGTAGAAATTAGCTAGAGGCTAGTTACTACAAAAGGATTAGAGTTAGTCCTAGGATTACAAAAGAGTTTATTTTGTAAGTCCGTTTGGCTCAGAGTTTTAGTGAGGAGTTTGAGCAAATCCTACTGAGGAGTAAGTCGTGGTTTTTTCACATTTTGAGCCAGGTGTGTTCCACGTAAAAATCTCTGTGTCTTTACTTTACTGCTTTTATTATTCCGCAATAGTAGAAGTTGCAACACCAAGAAGAACCAGCTTCTTCTAGAGAGACAACACTCAAAAATTGGGTACCATACAAATTAACCTATCTTCTTGTGTAGTATTGACGTCTAAAATATCAATTTAGTTCTTCCATATTGGTCTTCATTCTTGTGATTGCTGCCCTAATTCTTTTGATATATTTTTTTGAGTTCATCTTGTTGCTCTGCTACTTGCCTCAAAATATCCCTAGTATATGCATCATGTTTCATATCCTGCACTTCATTACCCCTATCAAACTCACAAACACTGTTAGAAAGATCATAATAAAGGCTCAGAGAAGGATTAAAAGAACTCGTTCAACCATCCTAATGACCACCTTGACCACCACATATACTACAAATATTCCAGTCGAAGGATTGATATTGTGCGCACAACTACGTCCCGAGAATATTCTGATAATTTTTTCACCAGTGGGGTCCTCCACGATATGGAAAAGGATCATCAAAATAAGAATAACCATTATTCGAATATTTTTCATTCCAATATACCATGTTAATATAAATAAAAAATACTAACTAAACTAAAACAAAAAAACTTGAATGGATAAAAAAATATATAAATGTCTAATCTAGAAAAATAGCTAATTTCTAAGTCCCCGACAACGGCGCCAAAAACTTGCTGGGCTAAGCGCACACACAAGTATACGCGATCGTCAAGTAATAAAGTGAATAAAAGTCAGATGTCGAACCCACAAGGACTTGTGATTAACTATTAACTTAATTAGACTATCCTAATTATCTAAAATAAGAATTAAACCTAGAAGTATATGACTCTAATCTAATTAAAATAAAAAAGAAAACAAACAATGAACTCTGAACAAAGGAAGAGTAGATTTTTATGTTATCAATGTGATAAAAACGATCTAGAGTTATGGACTATCTAACATTCCTATTGTATTCTTAAATTGAATTGACTAACTAATTACCTAGCTTATTGGTTGACAGGGTTAATATCGCTAATAAGAATCTCTCGAGTTCTTACTCGCCTATTCAAGCTGACTTAACGCCTATATGTCTATGGAATTAGAACTAACAAGAACGCATTTATAATTCTTGTACATCAACCAAGCAAGGCAATAGGTATATGTCTATCCTAACTGCGAATCCATTCCCCATGCTCAGGTTTAAGAACTGGTTCTACTCAATCCTATGTGCAATCTAGAATTTCACTTTCGAGTTCAACTCTAAATTCATAGATAGTATTCAATAGGTGATTAAGCAATCAAATAATTAAGCGCAAGATTTAATAAATAAAACAATATGATAATCAAGAAACCAAAATCAATATCAAAATAACAATATTCATGAAAGAACCACAATCCTAGAACGTGAAGTTTAGCTCCACATAGACATGGTAGCCAAATAACAAATCATACAAAGAAACAAAAAAATTACGACGTTTGATGGACGAAAGATGAAACCCGGCCTCCGCGACGGTTCTTCCCTTCAAAATAGGTTTAGGTTGGCTTTTATATGAGTTAGGGGCGTTTTGGGGTGGAAATAACAGAGTCCCGGTCGAAATAGGAAACTTTCACGTCTTGAGCGCCCAGGGTAGTGTGGGACGCTGGCCCTGGCGCTGGGCTTCTTCACATACTGTTTTGTGTGCCACAAGTAGCGTCCCATGCAGCCTATGGCGCTCAATTGGGCACTTTTGCCTTTTCTTCCCATTTTCGCTCCAATTTTGCACTTTCGTCCCAAATCGCATCCAAATGATTCCTACACATAAAAATACCACAAATTAGCACAAATCATTATATTATACATCCGAAATTTACATGACATGAGCACAATGCGAGGCAATATACATATATATATATAAATATGCATATTTTAATCCGGATATCATATGCACGAGAGATATTTACACTATCAGATTATTTATTACGTAAAGGTAAGTGTAGGTAAATATCTTGATAAATATTACTTGATAATTTGATAAAAAAGCAACTGACTTGCTATCACTAGTTAAACATCACTGATATAATCTTTATTAGGCATATAACTTAAATCTTATATAAGCTTTTAAGTTCTATGATTGTAAAAGTATTAAAATAGTCATGTTTTTATTAGGTACAACAACAACAACGATGATGACAGTGATGACCCAAAAGGTCATCTTATAAAATAATACGCCATTCCAAGCTCATTAGCCTTAAAAAGATTAATTTTATTTACCTCGATTTGCGTGCATAGTCCGGGCGTGAAACCGGAAAGCTTTTATACGAAAATATGAGAAATAGTAATTTTTGGAATTTAAAATTTAGTTTTAGTTGAATTTGTTTAATATTTTTAGTACACGGACCCATATCTGTGTTCCGACGATCCCGGGAGGTCTGCAGTAAAATATGGGACTTGGGCATATGTCCGGAACTGAATTCCGAGGTCCTTAGCCTTAGAAATTAATTTTTGAAAATAATTGTTTTGCTGGATTTTTAATGAAATAAAGAAATAAATTAATGTTTGAAAACGTTGGTATCGGGTCCGTATTTTGGTTCCGGAGCTTGATACACATTTTTTATGATGTTTACATCCTATCTGTAAAATTTGGTAAGAATCGGAGTTGATTTAACGTGATTCAGACGTCCGGTTGAGAAATAGTGAATGTTAAGTGTTCTTGAGGAAAAATGATGAGTTTTGAGGTTAAACTCATAGTTTTATATGCTATTTCATGATTTGATCGCACGATCAAGTCCGTGTAATATTTTTAGACTTGCGTGCATGTTTGGTTTAGAGCCCCGAGGGCTCGGGTGATTTTCGGGTAGGCTTCGGGATGTTTTGAACTTAAAGTCTTCTATTGTCATAATTGTTCAGGTGCACTGATGCGTTCTTCTTCGTGATCGCGAAAAGTAAAAAGGCTGGGGGTCATTTTTGTTCTACGCGAACGCGTAACACAGGTCGCGAACGCGAAGCACTGTGGGGATTACCCTTCGCGAACGCGACCTGGCCACCGCGAATGCGATGAGTTATGGGTCTGGGGGGGGGGGGGGGGGAGTCCGTTTCTTATACGCGAACGCGACCACCTGGCCGCGAACGCTACCACCTGGTCGCGAACGCGATGACCAAAGGCCAAAAAGCATCACGAATGCGAGCCTATCTACGCGAAGGCCATTGGGCCGTAACACTCAGCGATTGTGACAAGCCCATCGCGAACGCGATGAAGGCCTGGCCAGCGAGTAAAAACAGAACAATAAAACGGGAATAAGCCATTATTTCATATTTTCAAAGCTAAGAAGACCTAGAGATGATTTTGATCATACAAGTTCTTCCCCAAAGTGTTGGTAAACGATTCTAAACTATTTTCTTTCGATTATTCATTGCTTTTCATCACTTTTCAATTCAAAATCAAGAATTTTCATGGTAAAAATTGAGGGTTTGGGTAGAATTAGGGAATTTTTTAAAAATGGGATTTTGACCTCGAATTGAGGTCGGATTTCGATACTAATTGCATATTCGGGCTCAGGGGTGAATGGGTAAACGGAATTTGGTCTGAACCTCGAGTTTGGACCAAGCGCGCCCAAGGTCGGGTTTTATCGTTTTTGAGAAAACTTAGGAAAACAATAATTTTTCAGTAAAGTTAGTTCCTTTAGCATAAATTAATGATATTAAACTGATTATGATTAGATTCGAGTGGTTTAGAGGCAAATTTGAAAGGAAAAGCAGTAATTGAGCAGTGAGTGGCCTTCGAAATTGAGGTAAGTATTTGGTTTAACCTTGACTTAAGGGAAGAGGAATCCCCACTTAAATTCTATGTGAATTTATATGTGTGTGGTGTATAGGTGAGGTGACGAGTACCTATGCACCACCAAAATTATTGTTGAACATGGTCTCTTCCCCATTTTCCAATTATTTGCTTCCAAGCTTAATTGTTCCATGATCATTGAGGTTTATATGTCTCTTTGGATTCGTAAATTTATTGTTAAGTATTGCTTCAAGTACTTTGGAAGTATCGTCTGTTATTTGATTTTGTTATATTACATAAGGATTGAGCTGGATGTCAGTGTTACGATATGTGTATAAATTCCGGTTGGCTTCGTTGTGAAATGATAATTGATGAAGTTATGAGTTTTACAGCTTCTGTTTACAATTGTTGATATAAAAATATTGTGAAAGGCTCGGACTGAATTGTGAAAGTTTCGATAAATAAACTGATATGATATGTCTGGTGGGAGCTGGTTGCACGTCGCAACAAGGAGTAATAAGGGTGGACAGGTGGGATCGGGTTACATGCCGCAACAGGAGAAATAAGGGTGATATATATAGGTAGGAACAATAAGGGTGGACAGGTGGGAGCGGGTTGCGCGCCGCAATAAGGAGCGATAAGGGTGAATATTTATGTTTTACTGATTTTCGAAAATAAGGATTTGGAAAACTCCGGTTTTATTAAAAAAAATTCATACTCTGATTTTTTTTTATTGTGATTTAAATTGAAACTTGGAAATTTTGAGGAGTTGGTTGTAGTTGATATCTGAAAATATTTATTTGAGGAGTTGGTTCTAACATCGGCTTGCCTAGCAAGTATAGTGTTAGGCGCCATCACGATCCCGTGGGTTGGGAATTTGGGTCGTGACAAGTTGGTATCAGAGCACTAGGTTGCATAGGTATCACAATTCACGAACAATTCTGATAGATTCTGAGGGGTCCGTATGGAGACGTCTGACTTATCTCTCAGAAACTATGAAGTTAGGAACAAACTCAGTTTTTAATTCTACTATGTCGTGCGATTCTTGGTATCTCAAATACTGGTTGAACTCTTCTACTCTTTCGCAGATGGCGAGAACACGTGCTTCTTCTTTCGCTAACCAACAATCCAGTCTTCCAGCAGCAGCAGCTCCTATTATGGGTAGAGGCCGAGGCCGCTTCAGAGGCAAGACTCAGCCCGTTGCTCATACTGCAGCCCCAGCTGCGAAGCCCCAAATTGAGATTGATGGGGGGCTCCAGCTCAGACCGTTCCAGCTGGACCAGCTTAGGTTCCAGAGGGGTTTATTGCTACTCCGGTACTTTGGGATGCTTGGTCCAATTAGTGGGCCTTATAGAGAGTGTAGCCCATGGCGCACTCCCTGTTGCAGCAGTCGTATCTCAGGCTGGAGGAGGGGTCCATACTTCTGTTACCCTCACTCCTAATCAGACTACTCCTCATGTTCAAACCCCAGCATCCAATCCAGTTGGGGTAATTCAGCCAGTTTCTCTAGCGCCGCTCGTTGATGGTGCAGCTATGTCCACCGATGCTTTGTGGAAATTGGACAGGTTCATCAAGCTTTTCCCTGTTCACTTCAGTGGTGCTACTTATAAGATCCTCAGGAATATTTGGACAGCTACCATGAGGTTCTTCGTAATATGGGTATTTTGGAGACCAATAGGGTTGACTTCACGGCGTTTCATATGAGTGGTTCCGCCAAGAGATGGTGGAGGGATTATTTGTTGACTAGACCAGTTAGGTCGCCTACTCTGACTTGGGATCAATTTTCTCACCTCTTTTTGGAGAATTTTTTGCCTATCACTACCAGAGAAGAGAAGCGTCGCCAGTTTGAGCGTCTTCAGTAGGGTGTCATGACAATTACCCAGTATGAAAATCGTTTTGTGGATTTGGATCGGGCTATTCTTATATTTCCCACAGAGAGGTAGAAGGTTAGGAGATTTATTGAGGGCTTTGATCAGCCCATCAGGTTGTCGATGGCTAAGGAGACAGGGACTGAGATTTCATTTCAGGATGCGGCCAATGTGGCCAGGAGAGTTGAGACAGTTCTCGGGATGGGAGTTCAGGGGTCAGACAAGAGACCTCGCCATTCCGGTAGATTTTGCAGTGCCTCATATGGTGGCGGAGATAATCAGGGTAGAGGCCATTCTTCCAACACATTTAATTCAGCACTTCAGACTTCCCATGGTGCCTCAGGGCGTCGTGGCTATCACTTGCCTTATTCTGATAAGTCAACCCCGATCAGAGCACCTCCTACTCTTTAGAGTTATTATCGTGGTCAGTCGGTTTGTCAGGGTCAACCTCAGTATCAGGATGGTTGTTATGAGTGTGGTGAGTATGGACACATTCGGAGATCTTGCCCAAAATTTTTGGGTAATCAGCCTCAGAACCAAAATTCTCATGCTATAGTTCCGGCACCAGCTGCAGCACCACCTGCCCAGCCAACCAGGGGTAGGGGTCAGGTAGTCAGAGGTAGAGGTCAGAATGTTAGAGATGGAGGTCAGCATGCTAGAGGTGGAGGCCAGCCCGCTAGAGGTGGTGGACAGCCTGTTAGAGGTGGAGGACCACCTGTCAGGGGTCCTCCTGGAGACGCAGTTCAGGTGGTGGGGCCAGCCCCGATTATATGAATTTCCAGCCAGACCCGAGGTGGAGTCCTCCGATGCAGTTATCAGATGTACCATTTCAGTTTGTAATAAAGATGCTTCAGTTTTGTTTGATCCGGGGTCTACTTATTCTTATGTGTCATCCTATTTTGCCTAGTATTTGGTTGTGCCCCGTGATTTTTTGAGTGTCCCTATTTATGTGTCGACGCTGGTGGGGATGCTATTGTTGTAGATCGTGTATATCGTTCGTGCGTAGTCATTATTGAGGGTCTTGAAACTATTGTAGACATGTTTCTTCTTGACATGGTCGATTTTGATATCATATTGGGCACAGATTGGTTGTCACCGTATTATGCCATCTTAGACTGTCACGCCAACACAGTTACTTTAGCTTTGCCGGGATTGCCTCGGTTAAAATGGAAAGGGACTTCTGGCCATTCTCCCAGCAGAGTGATTTCTTATGCCAAGGCTCGTCGCATGTTTGAGAAAGGATGTTTGGCTTATATGGCTCATATCCGTGATTTTGATGCCGAAGTTTCTTCAATAGAGTTAGTGCCTATTGTTCGGGATTTTCCCGAAGTGTTTCCTGCAGACCTATCGGGGATTCCACCCGATAGGGATATCAATTTTTGTATTGATGTTGCTCCGGGCACTCAACCCATTTCTACTCCCCCATACCAATTGGCCCCACCAGAATTGAAAGAACAATTGCAAAACCTGCTTGATAAAGGTTTAGTCAGGCCTAGTGTCTCACCCTGGGGTGCGTCGGTTTTGTTTGTAAAGAAGAAGGATGGATCGATGAAAATGTGTATAGATTACCGACATTTGAATAAAGTTAATTGATGATTTATTTGATCAGCTTCAGGGTTCCAGTGTGTTTTCAAAAATTGATCTGAGATCAGGCTACCATCAGTTGAAGATTAGGCCGTCTGATGTTCCTAAAACAGCCTTTCGGACAAGGTATGGGCACTATGAACTTTTGGTGATGTCTTTTGGCTTGACTAATGCCCCAAAAGCCTTTATGGATTTGATGAATCGAGTTTTCAAGCCTTATCTGGATTATTTTGTAATTGTGTTCATTGATGATATTCTTATATACTCCCGCAGTTGGGAGGATCATGAACAGCACCTCCGTATAGCACTCCAGACTTTGAGGGATAATCAGTTGTATGCAAAATTTTCAAGGTGTGAGTTTTGGTTAGATTCGGTAGCTTTCTTGGGTCATCTCGTATCAGCAGAGGGTATTCAGGTAGATTATAAGAATATAGAGGCAGTCAAGAGCTGGCCTAGACCCACTTCAGCCACGGAAATCAGGAGCTTCTTGGGTTTGGCTGGATACTACCGCCGTTTTGTGGAGGGGTTCTCGTCTATAGCAGCCCTGATGATGAGATTGACTCAGAAGGGTACCCCATTTAAATGGTAGGATGAGTGTGAGGCGAGCTTCCATAAGCTCAAGACAGCCTTGACTTCAGCACCGGTATTGGTGTTACCATCAGGTTCAGTACCTTTCACGGTATATTGTGATGCTTCCCGTGTTGGGTTGGGAGCGGTATTGATGCAAGAGGGTAGGGTGATAGCATATGCGTCTCAGCCGTTAAATATTCATGAGAAGAATTATCATGTCCATGACTTAGAGTTGGCAGCCATTGTTCATACATTGAAAATATGGAGGCACTATCTTTATGGCGTGCCATGTGAGGTTTACACGGATCATTGAGCCTCCATTACTTGTTCAAGCAAAAGGATCTTAATTTGATAGAGGAGATGGCTAGAGTTATTGAAAGATTATGACGTCACTATATTGTATAATCCGTGAAAGATCAATGCGGTGGCTGATGCATTGAGTAGGAAAGCAGTAAGTATGGGCAGCCTTTCATGTATTCCAGTTGGTGAGAGACCGTTAGCTTCAGATACTCAAACTTTGGCCAATCAGTTCGTGAGGTTGGATATTTCTCCCAGCCATGTTCTAGCTTGTACAGTTGTTCGGTCTTCTTTATTCGAGCGTATCATAGATCGGTAGGATGATGACCCTCACTTGATGGTCCTTAGGGACACAGTTCGGCATGGTGGTTCCAAGAAGGTTACATTTGGAGATGATGGTGTTTTGAGGATGCAGGGTCGTATATGTGTGTCTAATGTTGATGGCCTTCGTAGGTTGATTCTTGAAGAAGCTCACAGTTCTAAGTATTCTATTCACACGGGTGCTGCCAAGATGTACCAGGACCTGCGATAGCACAACTGGTGGCGAAGGATGAAAAAGGATATTGTTGCTTATGTGGCTCGTTGTTAGAATTGCCAACATGTGAAATATGAACATCACAGACCCGGTGGTTTACTTCAGCAGATAGAGATTCCTGAGTGAAAGTGGGAGTGTATCACTATGGACTTCGTTGTTGGACTCCCACGGAATCAGAGGAAGTTCGATGTCGTTTAGGTTATTGTGGATAGGTTGACTAAATCAGCGCATTTCATTCCAGTGGCAAGTACTTACACTTGAGAGCGGTTGGCAGAGATATATGTTCGAGAGATTGTTTGCCTTCACAGTGTGCCCGTGTTTATCCTTTCTGATCGAGGTACGCAGTTTACCTCACACTTTTGGAGGGCAGTCCACGAGATTTGGGTACCCGAGTTGAGTTGAACACAGCATTTCATCCACATACGGACGGGCAGTCCGAGTGTACTATTCAGATTCTAGAGGATATGCTCCGCGCTTGTGTTATTGCCCTTGGAGGTTCTTGGGATCAATTCTTGCCGTTAGCGGAGTTTGCCTACAATAATAGTTATCAGTCAAGCATTCAGATGGATCCTTATGAGGCATTATATGGTAGACGGTGTAGATCGCCAGTTGGGTGGTTTGAGCCGGGAGAGGCTCGGTTATTGGGTACATACTTAGTTCAAGAGGCCTTAGATAAGTTCAAGATTATACAGGATCAACTTCGTGCAGCTCAGTCTAGGCAAAAGAGTTACGCCGATCGGAAGGTTCGTGATGTGGGATTCATGGTTGGAGAGAGAGTGTTACTTCGGGTATCGCCCATGAAAGGTGTCATGAGATTTGGGAAGAAGGGCAAGTTGAGCCCT
>ML331319.1:0-30887 GCA_005239505.1 Nicotiana paniculata | reverse complement strand
CAACAACTAAAGTTATAATCATGACATAGCAACCATAAAAGGGAATATACACCAGAAACAATAAACACTTAGACATATTATATCTCTTACAAGCGTATTTAATATTTGTACGTTATATGACAAATTAATATAATTATAAAAGAAAATATTTAACTAATTTAACTGAAATGATCCATATTAAAATCAATACAACATTTAAGAATAAAAATTCAAATAGTATTACATTAATTCAATATAACAGACATAGAAATTGCAACTTAAAGGAATTCTACATATTATGCCACTATTTATTCTAATCTTCTGACGATAAACGTGATATATACACTTAATTAATATTTGTCAATATTATATTAGTATTAAATTTATTTTTTTGACATTACACGTGCAACACACGTGAGAAGAAACTAGTATATATATATATATATATATATATATATATATATATATATAGATGTTAGGTGTGAGCATGTATCGAGACAAGGCGGAATATTATTGATGCGCGTGTGGCAAGACAAGGCGGGCATTTATTTTATATGTTGCACATGTGGTGAGACAAGGTGGGCTATGCCGGGGATGATTTGTGATGGCCTGGGGGCATTGTTATTGTTGATATTTGTGTGGTGGTGTGGCTTTCTTGTGTGTCATTAATATTATAGGTTTTGTTGTGTTATTTCCAATGTGCTACTCGGTGTATCTGATTTTACATGTTGACTTGAGCTGTGATAGTACACTTGCACAAGCATACACCGTGACATGTCACCTATATCAGTCTAGAGTATGAATCTTGATGTTTATTGATCATGTAGATGTATTCTTGTATACCTGCCTTCTGTGTGTGGATTGAACTATTTGTACATGAGTTATCCGTGCATATATGAGGTATTGTTACTATTGGCACGTGAGTTGTCCGTGTAAATCTGAGATATTAATAGTATTGCCACGTGAGTGGTCCGTGCAACACGTGAGTTGTCCGTACGGTTGTGATTGGTAAAGTGGGCACGAGATGCCACATGATTATGATTCGTGATTTGAAATCCGTGATTTGTGAATTTGAGGTGTGGAACCTCGGGGTGATACTTGTGTAAACCTTGTGTAAGAGTGGTTGATTATTTGGTCGTCATTTGTCTTCCTTAATTGGTTTCATTGGTACTTTAACTGTGTTCTGATTATTACTTTTTAAGTGTTATCACATGTTACTCCTTGTTTCTATTTGTTGCTTCTACTTTTCATTTGCTAGTGTTTTATTGTTATTCTTTTCATGTTTAGCTTCATATTGATATTCGTTCCTCTATTAGTTTATATTAATACTTGCACAAGTCTTTATGTCTATTAGGTGTCTTGATTGTACTTCGTCACTACTCCACTGAGGTTAGTCTTGATACTTATTAGGTACCGCTGTGGTGTACTCATGCTACGCTTCTGCGCATCTTTTGTGCAGATCCAGGTACCTCGAAGCGTGCCCGTCATTAGCTAGCTAATTCTGAGTTTGCGGCGGAGATTTCAAGGTACATCTGCCATTGGGTCTGCGGGCCTCGGAGTTACCTTCCGGAGTTTTACTTTGTTACTGTTTATTTTCATTCTAAACAGTGATGTATTTGATTTTTTCGTTACTCTTAGGAAGGCTTATGACTTTGCACTACAGGTTTTGGGATATTGTATATTGTTGATCATTGTTGGCTAAGTATGTCATTTACTGGTACATGTTTAATGGTTAAATAGTTTAAATCTGTTAATAACTCAATATATATTAGGCTTAGCTAGTCCTAGAGACTAGGTATCATCACGATTCCTAAGGAGAGATTTTGGATCGTGATAATCAGACTATTGAAGAGATTATATAAATGGATTATAAACCAGTAATGTGCATAACCATCACTATTAAAAGAAATAGTAGAGGAATGTTGCAGATTCACTTGGTAAGTTTTTCTTCCGTTTGTTATTTCATATGAGTATTCTTGATTCTTGAGATTGAATATTCTGGTTTAACCTTTTTTTATAAATCTACACTCTCCAATGTTTAACAAGATATTTTATAAATTTCATATTTTAATATCAAGTCCTCTGTTTGTGAATAAGAAGCATACCAAACGAGTACTTTTTAATTGTAACTCTTATTTTTTTTATTATATTTTTGCTGTAATAAATAGTTAGAATATTAAGCTATTATTTATTTTAGTTTACACCTGAAGTTCTTTGCAAAAATGTTATGTGCATAACTACTGTTGAACAAAATTCATGTTTAGAAATCATGCTTAGTACTTGTATTTTGAATATGTGCCTGCACTTTTGGCATATTTTGCATAAGAGATCATTTTTTAGTTTGTTTTTGTTGGAGAAAGAGTATTACTTTATGCAGTTCTTTCATAATTTGACTACGATAGACACGTGTTTATTGCATGATTTTAGCTATTAAGAATTTTACTTATGTTTCTGCTAATTTGAAGCACACTTCGAAATCCTTTAACGTTGATCGTATATAAGAGAATATACCTCATAATTAACAGATTCAAAGGATATCACATAGGCCTGTTCTTGGTTTTTAGCATGTACTTTTCACCTTTAAATTTTCTGTTACTTATAACGATACAACTTTAATATGATTCGTACCAACTATACTACTTGCAGATTTTTCCAACCCTTTTAACATGTTACTTGGATTGTTGCATCACATAATTGGTAAAGATTCTATACTTTTGTAATTACTATTTCTTCTTAGATTAGTAAGATAGTCGTACGTATTGCCAGTTGATGTTGCTGGCTCTTTCACTCAAACCTTAATAATTAACAGTATTTTTGTACTAATTTAAATTGCAGAAATTAGATAGGAAAAAATTATTTTTACATTACAACTATATATAGTGTTTGCAACTACTTCCTGGCAACTACTTCCTGGCAACTACAGGGTAATCACAATGGCAAGCTAAAAAGAACTAGAAAACTAATGCATACCTATTAGCAAGTTGGAAAAGTTTGCAATAGAATGGGCGATTAAAATTTTTGTAATTGTTACGACCCGAAATCCACACCTGCGGGACCGTGATGGCGCCTAAGTTTACTTGCTAGGAAAGTGTGACGACCCGATAGGTCGTTTTGAGTACTAGTGACAATAGAAAAGTGTACAGTGATGGTTAGAGTTGTGGAAAGATTATGATATCACCATATTATATCATCCAGGGAAGGAAAATGTAGATGCATTTAGTAGGAAGGCTAAGAGCATGGGTAGTTTGGCATATTACTGATAGTGGAGAGGCCACTAACTATGGATGTTCAGGCATTGGCCAATCATTTTATGGGATTGGATGTTTCGGAGCCTAGCTGGGTTCTTGCTTGTGTTGTGGCACAGTCATCGTTGTTGGACCGTATCAAGGCTCGCCAATTTGATGATCCTCATTTGTTGGTGTTGAAGGATACGGTGTAGCGGGATGGTGCTAAGGAGGTTGTGATTCGTGATGACAGTGTTATGCGGCTTCAGGGCCAGATTTGTGTTCAAAATGTTGATGGTTTGAGAGAGCTGATTCTTGAGGAGGCTCACATTTCGCACTATTCCATTCACCCGAGTGTCACGAAGATGTACTGTGACTTGAAACAACACTATGGTGGCGAAGGATGAAGAAAGACATCATGGCTTATGTATCTCGGTGTTTGAATTGTCAACAGGTGAAGTATGATCATCAGAAACCGAGTGAATTCACTCAGAGATTGGAGCTACCGCAGTGGAAGTGGAAGGGCATCACAATAGATTTTGTGGTAGACTTACCATGAACCTTGAAGAAATATGACGATGTAACGACCCGACCGGTTATTTCAAGAGTTGTAGCCCCATCCCCCCATTTTCTGCTCATTTTTGCTTTCCTATTATTTTATGACTTACCCCGATATTTGGTTCGGGTCCGGAAGGATCTTGGAGTGAATTGAGACACTTAGTCTCATAATAGAAAGCTTAAGTTGGAAAAGTTGACCGGATATTGATTTATGTGTAAACGACCTTGAGTTTGAATTTTGATGGTTCCGTTAGATCCGTTGGGTGATGTTGGACTTAAGAGCGTGTCCAGATTGTGATTTGGAGGTCCGTAGTGGAATTAGGCTTGAAATGGCGAAAGTTGGATTTTTAGAAAATTTGACCGGCAGTGGACTTTTTGATATCGGGGTCAGATTCTGATTCTGATTCTGAAAGTTGGAGTAGGTCCATGGTATCATTTGTGACTTGTGTGCAAATTTTGGGGTCAATCGGACGTGATTTGATAGGTTTCATCGTCGGTTGTAGAAATTTAAAGTTCCAAAGTTCATTAGAATTGAATCTATATGCGATTTGTATTTTTGATGTTGTTTGAGGTGATTTGATTAACTAAGTTTGTATGATATTATGGGACTTGATGGTATGTTTGGTTGAGGTCCCAGGGGCCTCGGGTAAGTTTCAGGTGGTTGATCAAGAATTAAAGTTGAAGACTGCTGGTTTTGCTGGTTTCTAGTTTCCTCTTATGCGTTCGCGAGGAAGATCTCAAGCTCGCGAAGTGTACCTGGAGGCGGATGAGAAATTGTTCTTCGTGTTCGCGGAGAGGAGCCCGCGTTCGCGATGGTTGGGAAATGGATGCATCACGAACGCGAGAAGAGTGATGCATTCGCGAAGAAGATAGGAGGCAACTGGTGACTCTGTGCATTTAGTCTACGCGTTCGCGGGGGCTTGGTCACGTTCACGAAGTGAGGGGTCAGCGAAGCATTGCGTTCGCGAGTGGTTGGACGCGTTCGTGTAGAAGGGTTTTGGTCTGAAGCATTTTTGTGCTTCGCGAATGCGAGGATGCTTCCGCGTTCGCGAAGAAGGCTCCCCTGGGCAGAATATAAGTTTAAAAAATGAGGGTTTTGAGTTCATAACATAAAATTGATTTGGGAGCTCGGTAGAGGGCGATTTTTGGAGAGATTCTTGCGTGGGTGTTTGGGATTCGGGTCATTTGGAGGCCGATTTGCGAGGCAAAGGCGTATTGGAGTAGGGATTTTCTCGTCGAGGTAAGTAACACTTCTAAACTTGGCTCTGAGGGTTCGAAACCCCGAAATATGTGTTATATGGTTGGTGTTGAGGTGACACACATGCCAAGTGATGGGCATGCGGGCGTGCACTGTGAGAATTGTGACCTGGTCGATTCCATGGCACTGTGTAGTGGACTTATCTTGTTGATGTCCGCGTGTTCATCATGTGACAAAGTAATTAAGTTGTTAATCATGCTAGAGATAATATTTAGGCTATATGCCGGTACTGTTGGGACTCATAGTGGTCATTTCTTGCCGTTGTCTTACTGATGTCATTGATATTTCGTACTTAGTCATATTCATTCATTTCACATCATATCTATGTCTTTGTTGTTATTTATTGATGTATCATATCATTGTATTCGGGCTAGTTTCATTGACAATGAGAGCCCGCGAGAGAGATTAGAGAGATTGTTGACTGAGTGAGGCCGATGGCCTGATTATGAGTGACATTTATGGGATCGGGATGCACACAGCAACGGTTATACTGATTTATGATAGCGCTTGGGCTGAAGAGGCCCCTCTAGAGTCTGAACACACCTCCAGTGAGCGTGGTTGATTATATTGACTAATGGATCTTCCCTGAACATGGATCTTGTCCGAAGCATTATATACCTGGGAATGGATCTTACCCGCGGGCTGGATTGACCCTACTCAGTACTGGGTGATTGATAGTCAGTCGATGTATGTATTTCGGGATGGATCTTCCCCGGGCCGGATTGGCCATATACCGTACTGAGTGATTGAGCAATTGAGAGTGTGAGCACATGAGGCTGTCAGCATGGTGCATCACATACATCATGTGCATTGAGATGTAGAAGTAGAGAAGTTATATTATTCTTATCATTCAGATTTGATCTATTATACTGTTTGAGTTTGTTTGTTGAACTTGATGGCATGCCTACGTTTATGCACTGTTATTTCTATAATGAACTATACCGGTTGAGTTCGTTACTACTTTCAATCCAAAGTTTGGATTTGTTACTTATTGAGTTGGTTGTACTCACACTACACCATGCACCTCATGTGCCGATCCAGGTGCTTACAGTCATGGTGGCTACTGAGTGCGGAGTCAGGATCTCGGGAGACTATCGAGGTAGCTGCATGACGTTCGCAGACCTTAGCCCTCCTTCGTTATCTTTACTTGTATTTAAGTTTTTACTCTTTTGACACTTTATTGGACTATCTTCCGTTGTAGATGCTCATGTACTCGGTAATACTCCGGTTTTAGGATAGATTGTATTGAGTTGCGTATTTATTTATGTTTTCAAAAGGTTTTACTTAAATATTAACTAGTTCCATACTTTTCAAAGCTTTTGGTTATGTTGAAAAAGTTGAGTAATTAGGTTGCCTAGTTCCACGATAGGCGCCATCACGACGGTTGGTTTTGGGTCGTGACAAGTTGGTATCAGAGCCTAGGTTACATAGGTCTCACGAGTCATGAGCAGGTTTAGTAGGGTCTGCGGATTGTTACGGAGACGTTTGTACTTATCTTAGAGAGGCTACCGAACCCTTAGGAAATTTCACATTATTGTATTCTTGTCATGCGGATTTGTTGATTCTGGTAACTAAACTTCTGTTATTCTATTTGTCACGCCCTGAACTTGGGGGAGAGACTGGCACCCGGTACCTCAACTATCCTTGTGTACCGATTTGCGACTAAGGTACTTTGAACATATAATGTCATACTTTGGCCATGGCCACATGGCAAGACAATTTGCGAAGCAAAATATAAATTTGAACGGAATTTAACGCCGACTAAACATCAATATACAGCTATGCCGACAAGGCCGTCATAACTACTATAGCTGACAAACCAACAAAATATACATACAAGGCCTACAAGCCCAACTTACTACACTAACTGACAGGATATGTCTACAAGCCTAAACTAATAGATGTACTGTGATCGGAACATAGCCCCGACCTACCCATAACCTATATACATATATACACAAGATATACAAAAAACTCTAGACCCGGCAACTCTGAAGGACGTGGAGCTTACCGATAAAGCTGAACTCGGGCAACACGTACTGAGAAGGTCTACCCGTCTGTCTGTCTGAAATAACAAAATAACGTACCGAGTATGCAAGGCAATAAAATAACTAAAAGCTGAAACTGAACTGTTAATATAGTAACTGAAAGTAACTGGGAGTCAAAGATGATATGGAGATGTACTTACCTGCTAATACTAACCCAACTCTCTCAATATAGTAAATAGAATAGGTGTCCGGCCCTATAAGGCTCGAAACATGTAACTGCTCTGCCGTAGTAGGCTCGCTCATAGGTGCTCGGCCATACTAGGCTCTGTATCTCGGCCATGTTGGGATCGCTCATAGGCTCTCGGCCACAGTAGGCTCGGTATATAACTTACCATCTGATCTAAGGTTTCCCAATAGGAGCTTGCCCATCGATTATAGCTCGATGGTGGTGAAAATACTATAATAGATATATGTAGACCCTCTTCTTTCTTGACCGGAAGAAGACAATACTTAACTGAAAATAAAGTCCCGATAAGGGAGAATACGGTAACTTATGAGACTAGGATATTGTACATAAGTTCAGGAATACGAACTTCTCTTTTTGCCTCGTTATCAAACTCATGTAGTTACGGGATCATGCCAAAATGAAGAAAGGTTTAGTCTTAACATACCTGAACCGATTCTCTTGACAATCCTTCTAGCACACATTGATTGCGACAAAATATGTAACGACGAATCAAAGTAGGGAAAAATCCGTTTGATATTCTTGAGAAATATTGCACCGTACAACCCTAAAATTGCAAAAACTCACGTTGCTAAGAAATCTCATTTGAATTTTTTTTCAAGAGATTCATGTTACTAACACATGAACCCTTGTATGAATTGGTTGAAGTCTTAATCCCTCATATTGTAGAGATATCCCATCTCTTTAAGTGATTTAGAGGGATATTTTAAATGTTGGGGGGTGGGGTGGTGGCCCCACTAAGTGATGACTAAGCTTTGGCCTAAAGGCCCCTAACATGCTACCTTGTTTTGTGAGTTAAGACTCATTATACATGCCACTTTGGACTGCCACATTTGGGGGGGGGGGGGGGGTGTTATATTTATCCAAAAATTCACCCCTTTCCCTAATCAACTTATTAATCCCCCACTAATCTATAATTAACAAATTACCCACACAAGAATTATCTCAAATTACTTATAATATTACTCAATTTTAACACACTTTATACATCTTGCTATCATGGACATATGGTACCTTATATGGCACTAGTCCATAAATACGGGGTATTGTAGCTTGGACCGTATTTTATCTCATAATGTCAAACTTCGACGAAAACTCATTTTCTTCGATTCACTTACTCTCTCACCTTCAAAAACTTACTTATCACTTGTTTGAAATAGCATAATGCTTATAGTCTCAAAATAATCTCATTCCCGAACTTACGTTGATTAACTTACGACGAAACTTTAACATATGAAAATGCGGATTAACATCTCATTTCCGAGCTTCCATCAATTTATTTATGGCGTACATCATTCCCCTCTTTCGAACATTCGTCCTCGAATGTTGACTGATGCACTTATTATTATCATAACTTATCGCTATTTTGAATACCTTAATACTCTCCTAGCCATTTAGGCAATTGTTATGTGAATAAATCCAAAGTCCAGGGTATTCCCTCCTGTAGGTCTCTTTCTCACACCATGACTTGTGGTCGTAATCTTTCCAATCTCGTAACTACTGCTGCCTTCTGTCATGCAGCCTGAACCACTTTTTCCTTGTATGTGTGCCTATGTGACTCTTCCCTCCAGCTTTTAGCAAATCTATAGGCCTTACTTTGGGAACATATACAGAATTATGAGAAGCCATCCCTCTGGGCGTCATTAGCTTTAGTACATCTAAGTAGGCCGTACTATACCATAACTCTTACTTCGGTTCGTTACTGAGGTATGCTACCAAACTCCAGGTTACTCTTGTTTCTTATCCTATATGTATAAATCTAAGTCCTTTAATACTTCCTCATTACTTTTCATCTGAAGAATGATGGCCTAATCTCATCTCATACTTTGTAACTTTTATCCATCCATTATTGATTTACCTCAATATTGATCCATCATCTACCACTGATAAATTGACCTCTTATGTAACACTGCCTCTAGGGCTCACGTCGCATCGAAGAACATTTGAAGTGATTTTCCTGATCCACCTGACATACCATACTTTTATAACCATATTTCGTAGCATTCCAATGCGATTTACCTTACGTTGGTATTTTAATCCTATTCCATTCGTGAAATCCCTTTTTTTCTTCAAATCATTACTCAATCGAAGGCCCAAACGTCGTCCTTCATTTATCACAATTACACCCTCTTTCTACTACCAGGGCAACATTCCATATCTTTTAAATACTACTAGTCTTAGACTCCTTTGAGTTTATGCAGCCTATACTGAGCTTTAGAGAACCCATCAGCTCTCTTGTTTTCATGGGCTTAATCCTGAGAACTTCCCATTCTCGTCACCTTCTCACTCGCTCTTTTTATCCTTACCACTGTCTTCCTAAAACCTTATCGCTTTACCATATTTTAGCTTGCGACCTATACATATTCATTTATACTACTTTCAACCTTCCTTCAACTTGCTTGCACCACATATTTTCTTATGTTATTTTGGAATATCAAGCGAGACATCACATCATCTCAAACTCTTCTTTACTCTTTTAACTAGACATCTCGATACCTAGAAACCATAGGCTGGGAGGTATGCCACCAATGACACCGCTATCATTCCTGGATACTGAATCCCAATGCTTCTAATCCTCTATCTGAACTATGGATTATTCGCAACCTTCTGCATTTGAGTATCTCTTATGTTGTTCACCTTTACCTTACTTACCTTAAAAACTTGCATCACATCTTCTATATCTTTCATGACCTCGCTTTCACACATGTATAATTCACATTCACAACTTGAAGCTCTATTATAATACTTGCACCTCTGGTGCATGCACAATCCAGTAGAAGCTTCATACTGACTTCTTATAAGGCTGGTATTTCTTTAATTGTCTTTTTCTTAGAGCCATTATAGAATATGTCTATTGTACTATCTCTCTTGTACCTCCGATATCTAAGAGTAATCCTGCAATGTTCCCAATCAATAGGTCTATAATTTCTGGGTCCAATAATCAGATTCCTGATTTACTTCATTGATGTAACTCTTTAGTTTCCTCCTCCTTCTGATCAGCGTTTAAGTAGGCTTAAGCTATCTCTCGATCTGCGGCTCAGGGTTTCAGTTATTACTTTTAGCCTTTCATGGCGCTATGGAATATCCATGATACAATCTTTTAACAATTCAATCCTTAATCTATGACGTAGGCTCAATTCTTTCTTTTAACTTATACCAGAATCTTCTACGGCTGTATGATTGATAACGTATATGCTGCATATATAAAACTCCAAACTCTTAAGTGCGTTCATAACACAACTAACTCTGGATCATTAATCGAATAATTCTTTTCGTTCCTTCTCAGATTTCTTTAAATGTAAGAAATTACTTTTCCTGGTCTTCTGACCCCTTGTTGCGTGCATACTTAGCTTATATTAGTTCCCACGTATGTTGGAATTCCATGCCACTCATATGATATTGAATATCACTTTTAATTTTACTTCCCGCTTATTAGCCACGGTAGGTGACACCTTCTTATGGAGTACATACAATGTCATTGTGAGACTGTTGTTATAAGACCATTCCGTCTTTAGGTCACTGAGCTTAGGTTGAAGCCTTCTTTCTTACTTCCTCAGCTAGTCTTTCATTTTAGTAAATAGGGAGGACCCTCTGACCCTTGTAAAGCTGTGAGCTTATTACATTGTATACTCGACGGATCTTCTGATGTCCTTCCTTCCCTATAATTATCCATAGTTACTTACCTCTACGCCCTTATACTAGTATGGTGGCTCCTTAACTGATGTTTTGACTATATTCCTACAACACTCATACAGTATCTTTAACTACCCTAACTCCCATCTGAATATCTCTCAAGGTCACGATGTCATATCTCCGAGACTGAATTTCCCATGTTGGGGTTCACTCTGTTTATCTTACACGATCTACTGATTTGTCTGTATCCTCTTACCTAATCATAACTAGGCTTTTCCAGAATCAACTACTAACTAATCGTTGGCCCACTCTCATATCAATTATCCGTGCAATATTTCTTGGGTTATTTCCTTTGTCTTAACTTACGGTCTCGTACTGGCTCCTTATTTATCAATAACATCAGGGCAGGAACCCTCAATTACTCTCCTTGACATCGTGTTTGCATAATGTTCTGGAATCGTAGCATATCAGTAGGATTTGAGTAAGTGAAATCTCATCCCTTTCTCATTTTTATTGCATTTTTTCTTTACCACTCCATAGTTACTAGAACCACTTAATTCTGACTTAATTCCACATCATTCCATAGTCCTCCTTTAGGGGAGTACTAAGAGTTGGAGCTACGACGATCTACCTATAGATGGTTTACCTCTTTATCTTTGGCGTCTTTTGACATGATCAATGACCCTTACTCGCCTTGCGGTAATCCTTCTATACCAAGGATAACAAAATTCCTTACTCGTGAGTGTGACACTTAGTATAATTGGCACATACAGTCCCTTAAGCTTAACTTTTCTCACATTGCTTGCTTTAGGGAAACGTCTTCCTGAATGACCATTCTCAGAATTTCTCATGAATCTTCTTCTGTTGTCCATTCTATTATTTTCGGAACGCAAATATGAAATTCTCATGATGTCGACCGACCATTATCAAACCACTAAGTCCCTAATTCATGTTTAGTTTATCTTATTCACCAGCCCATACTGATTTCTATTACTTTGGGGTCTAAATTTTCCTTCTGGTAGTCGCGTTGGAGTCACAAACTTATTTCTCGAAATGACTATACTCTTTTGTTGTCTCAAGGCCTGTCACCTCTCATATTTTCCTCCCCTTGACTATAGACTCTGTAATACTGTCATTTTTTTTAATCTACTGTTGTCATCCATGTATCACATCTCACTCATAATCCTTCATTAACTCTCTTCTTATTTCCCTGCTAACATTTCTGTCTATCACTTTATTCTTAAAACTTCAACAAGACATTCTTTTGCTTTTACCTCCCCTTTGCTCCATCCTCTGGCACTTCGGGTTGCCTAACATTCTCTGTCTACTAGGGATGTTAGCCATATTAAGGTAATATTTATCCCTTCAGGATTCCAATGCCTATCTTTGTAGTACTTATATCTGGCTGTATTATTTTAGAGTGCTCCATCTATTAGCACGTTTGCAATATCCTTCAGAAATGTCAACTAATGCAAATAATCCATCCATCATTTTGGGTCACTCTAACCCCAGCCGGATCCTGGTATCCGTCCTTCTCTTATATTACTTTTTTTTATCCCCCATAGGGAATAAATGAGATGGGTGTGGCCAATTGTACATACCTCTGTTATTTTTGAAGGTAACTCAAAAGGCTTATATTCCTCCGCCTAATTTGTAAATACTAATAATCTTCATTAACTGGGCGCCTCGTACCCTTCTTCATCTTGCTTCTTTTACTTGTTGAAACTTGTATCTATCTTCTGAATCTCTCATTGCTTTTTTACCGTATTGGTGGATAGATATTCTTGCCTTAAGGCTCCTTATCAATAAGATTACACGTCATAGTACACACATGATCTGCTGAAGACCTCACATTTACTCATCATGAGCATCATGCAAAATCGAGTTCCTCTGACTCAAATTTTCCACAACCATATTCAATCTCTTACAAACTGTCTTTCTGGATGTAGGTATCGTCTTATTATGAATAAAATAAAATTTAGGAATTTGAATTCCTACGACTGTGCTCTACCACGCGATCTAAAGTAAGAAGAAAGAGTGACAATCCTAAATGCCCTGTAGCCTCTGCTTATAAGTGTGGTGCACAACACACCCATAAACAAGACCCTACTAGACACGACTTGTAGACTTCCTAGGACCGAACTACTCTGATACCACTTTGGTCACGCCCGGCACCTGGGGGGGGGGGGGCGAGACCGACACCCGGTGCCTCACCTATCCTTGCGTACCAACTTGCGACTAAGGGACTCTGAACATATAGTGTCATACATTGGCTATGGCCACATGGCAAGATAATTTTTGAAGCAAAATATAAACCTGAACAGAATCTAACGCTGACTAAACATCAATATATAGCTGGGCCTACAAGGCCATCATAACTACTATAGCTGACAGACCAATAAAATATACATACAAGGCCTACAAGCCCAACATACTACACTAACTACAAGCCTCTACTGATGGATGTACTATGATCGAAACAGAGCCCCGACCTACCCATAACCTATATACATATATACACAAGATGTACACAAAACTCTAGACCCGGCAACTCCGAAGGACGTGGAGCTTATCGATAAAGCTGAACTCAGGCAACACCTACTGAGGAGGTCTACCCGTCTGTCTTTCTGAACCTGCATGCATGAAATGCAGCGTCCCCAAAAAAAGGGACGTCAGTACGAAATAACGTACCGATTATGCAAGGCAATAAAATAACTGAAAGTTGAAACTGAACTAATAATATAATAATTGAAAGTAACTGGGAGTCAAAGATGATCTGGATATGTACTTACCTGCTAATATTGACCCAATTCTCTCGATATAGTAAATAAAATAGATGCCCGACCCTATAAGGCTCGGAACGAGTAACTTCTCCACCGTAGTAGGCTCGATCATAGGTGCTCGGCCATACTAGGCTCTGTATCTCGGCCGTACTGGGCTCGCTCATAGGAGCTCGCCTAAAGTAGTCCTGGTATATAACTTACCATGTGATAAGAGGTTTCCAAATAGAGACCTGCCCATCGATTATAGCTCGATGGTTGTGAAAATACTGTAATATAAATATATATATATATATACACACCCTATGCTTTCTTGACTAGAAGAAGACAATACTTAACTTAATATAAAGTCCCGTTAAGGGAGAATACGATAACTTATGAGACTAGGATAATGTACATAAGTTCAGGAACACGAACATCTCTTTATGCCTCGTTATCAAACTCATGTAGTTAGGAGATCATGCCAAAATGAAGAAAGGTTTAGCCTTCACATACCTGAATCGATTCTCTTGTCAATCCCTCTAACACATGTTGATTGCGACAAAACATGTAACGGGGGATCGAAGTAGGGGAAAATCCGTTTGATATTCTTGAGAAAGATTGCACAGTACTCCCTTAAAATTGTAAAAACTCATGTTGCTAAGGTGCTAAAAAATCTCATTTGAATTTTTGTTTCAAGAGATTCACGTTACTACCACATGAACCCTTGTATGAATTGGTTGAGGTCTTAATCCCTCATATTGTAGAAATATACCATATCTTTAAGTGATTCAGAGGGATGTTTTAAACTTTGGGGGGGGGGGGGTGTGGGCTCCACTAAGTGATGCCTAAGCTTTGGCCTAAAGGCCCCTAACATGCCACCTTATTTTGTGAGTTAAGACTCATTATAAATGCCTCTTTGGGCTACCACGTTGGGGGAGGGGGGGGGGTACATTTATCAAAAAATTTACCCTCCCTAATCAACTTATTAATCCCCCACTAATCTAATAATTAACCAATTACACCCACACAATTAAGAATTATCTCAAACTATGTATAATACTAATAACTTTAACACACTTTATACATCTTGCTATCATGGTCATGTGGTGCCTTATATGGAACTAGTCCATAAATACGGGGTATTGTAGCTTGGACCATATTTTATCTCATAATGTCAAACTTCAACGAAAAATTCGCTTACCCTCTCACCTTCACGAATTTACTTATCACTTGTTTGAAATAGCATAATGCTTATAGTCTCAAAATAATCTCATTCCTGAACTTATGTCGATTAACTTATGACGAAACTTTAACGTATGAAAATGTGGGATATAACATCTCATTTCGGAGCTTCCATTAATTTATTTACGGCGTACTTTCACGTACAAAAACATGGGGTATAACACTATTTTCTCACAGATGGTGAGGACACGGACTACTGGCAGGATGGACCACCACCAGTACCACCAGCTAGGGCCGCGAGAGGTCGAGGTCGTGATAGGGGCAGGGATGCAGCTCGTTCAGCAGCTAGGGCAGCACCTGTAGATCCACCAGTCGCTCTAGCTCAGGAGCATGTAACATATACAGTTGAGCCAGTGGGGCCGACTTAGGCACCTGCTGTGTCCATCGTGATTCCAGGCCTTCAGGAGGCCATAGCTCATATTCCGACCGTGTGTACCAGTCTTGCTCGGGTGGTCTTTGTTCCAGCCGAAGAAACCACTTCTCAGGCCGGGGGAGGTACCCAGACTCCCGCTGTCCGTACACTAGAGCAGGTTATGCAGGGACTACAGACACCGGGGGAACTACCTGTCCAGCCGGCTGCAGCTATTGTAACGACCCGGCCGATCGTTATGAGAGTTATCGCCCTGGTCCCCTATTAACTGCTTTCACCGTATCTATTTTCTGCTATTGTGACTTGCCGGGAGGTTTCTTTTTGGTTTTTGGAGTGTTTTGGGACACTTAGTCCCTAAACGGAGGTTTAAGCCTTAGGATTTTGATCGTAGTCAGAACTGTGTGAATAAGACTCCGAAATGGAGTTTTGTCAGTTCTGTTAGCTTCGTTAGGTGATTTTGGACTCAGGGGCATGCCAGATTGTGTTTTGGAAGTCTGTAGCTCATTTAGGCTTGTAATGGCGAAAGTCTAAGTTTTGGAGATTTTGACCGATAGTGGAGTTTTTGATATCATGGTCAGATTCCGATTCCGAAAGTTGGAGTAGGTCCATAGGGTTGAATATGACTTGTGTGCAAAATTTTTGGTCGATCAGACGTGATTTGATAGGTTTCGGTGTCGGTTGTGGAAATTTGAAGTCTTAAGTTCTTTAAGTTTGAATTGGAGGATGGTTTGTGATTTTAGCATTGATTGATGTGGTTTGAAGTCTCGACTAAGTTTGTATGGTGTTTCAGGACTTGTTGGTATGTTTGGTTGAGGTCCTGAGGGCCTCGGGTGATTTTTGGGTGCTTAACGGATCAAGATTGGAATTTATGTTATTGCTGAAGTCTTCAGACTTCTGGTGTTTTCGCACCTGCGGTGTGGAGGCCGCAGGCGCAGGACTGCCCATTCAAAAGATTAAGCGCAGAAGTGGATTTGGAAGGAGTGGTGAGGGGTCACAAGTGCGAGCTGTGTTCCGCATCTGCTATGCCCGCAGATGCGCTAGAGAGATCGCAGGAGCGATAGAGGACCGCAGGAGCAGACATGGGTTCGTAGGTGTGCACGCGCAGGTGCGACCTTTTGATCGCAGAAGAGGATGCCGAGTTTGAAGTGAAATCTGCACCTACGATGGAAATTCCACAGGTGCGGGACCGCAGATGCGGTGGACCTCTCGCAGAAGCGAGATCACTGGCAGAAAAAGGGCCAAATCGAGGGGTTATGTCATTCTTCACCATTTGGACTTGAGAGCTAGGAATTTGGCAATTTTTGGAGGGATTTTCGTGTATGTATTTGGGTTAAGTGATTCTTACCTAGTTTTGGTTAATTTCCATGATTACGTCTTTAATTTCATTATTAAATTAGTGATTTGGAGTGGAAAATTGGGAAAAATTTGAGAAAAGTTTTTAGGCCGAATTTTAGGATTTTGTTCGAGATTTTGGTATCGGATTTGAGAAATTTTGGTCCGAGTGAACTCGTGAGTGAATGGGTGTTCATATTTTGTGGCTTTTACTAACAGGACCCATTTTGCCCCTCCGAAAGACGTTGTGACGACACCTAGTCACTACGACTAGGTAAGCCTATTAACATTGAAACCAAAAATAAATAATATAAAGGAACAACTAAACATCAAGAATTGCTAATAAAATTAAAATGCCGCTCGACATATACAAGTAAAACCAATTTGCCAATTTATGCACAACACTTCCCGAAACCCGGAACCATGAGTCACAAGCTCTATGAAATCTATCTACAATCTGCTATACAAGGAGTCTAAGAAGTACATGAGGGAAACAAAGTAAAAGATAGAGGGGGACTCCGAGGATCTACGGACGCGTGTAGATATACCTTTAAGTCTCCAGTGGCTACTGCTGCTGGACTAGTACTGAGGCAGGCGAGAGGTACCTGGATCTGTACACGAAAACATGGGCAGGAAGGGCGTGAGTACACCACAATGGTACCCATTAAGTGCCAAGCCTAACCTCGGTCGAGTAGTGACGAGGTCAGGTCGGGGCCCTACTGGTATATATATATATATACATACATAATGAAGTAAAAACAACAGAGATATCACAATAATAAGACTGAAATGAAACAATGAACGAATAAGGAAGACACAGCTCAGAATCCAGTAGTTCAACAGGGGATCTCTCGGGATACCGTCCCGTAGTCCCAAAGTAAATATGCAGTGCAGGGGGGGTGGGATCTTCCAGAATATCGTTCCGTAGTCCCAAAGTAAAGATGAAGTACAGAGAGGGGGAATCTCCCGGAATATCGTTCCATAGTCCCAAAGTAAATATGCAGTACACAGGGATCTCCCGGAATATCATTCCGTAGTCCCAAAGTAAATATGAAATATAAGGGGATCTCCCAGAATATCGTTCTGTAGTCCCAAAGTAAATATGCAGTACAGGGGGATCTCCTGGAATATCGTTCTGTAGTCCCAAAGTAAATATGCTGCTCAACCAATGAACACAACAATTACAGCAAGAAAACCTACAGTTTAGGCTAAGTTCAAACCAAGGAAAACATGAATTTCACTAAACATGCTGCACAAAGTTCAAATAGACAGTCAAAACACATAGGCATGCTTCTCTAATCTAAACAAGGTAGTCACATACGCTAGTGTAGTTCAAACAAGGAGAAAACAGATTATAATTTAGTGAAAAATGGAGTTTTACAACAAATAGCCCGTGTACGTACTCGTCACCTCACGTACACGGCGCTCTTATATCAAACAATACCAAAATCCTAAGGGGAAGTTCCCCCACACAAGGTTAGGTAATCCACTTACCTTGAACCAAAATCAAATCAATCCGAAATCATGCTCTTTCCATGAGTATCCAACTCCGAGTGGACCAAATCTAATCAAATCAATTACATAACGTAAATATAGCTACAAGTAACTAATCTAGCTAATGAAATCAAAGCTAAGGAAAGAAAATAGAAGAACGCCCAAAAAGCCACCCCGAGCCCACATCTCGAAATTGAGTAAAAGTCACAAATAATGAACATCCATTCACTCCCGAGTCTAACCACACCAAATTCACTCAAATCCGATACCAAAATCTTAATCAAAATCCCAAAATTCGGCCTAAGAACTTTTCTATATTTTCCCCCCAATTTCCACCCCAAATCCGAAATTAATGATAAAATCAAGCATAAATTAGTGGGATTTAATCATAAAGGAGTTAGAAATCATTACCTAATAAGTTCCTCCAAATTTTTCCTTCTACCGAGATCTCAATCAATTTTTGTGAATATAAACTCAAACTCTCGTTTTGAACTTTAAATTATGCCAGTGATTTCTTAATCGCGATCAAGGAAACACCCTCGCGATCGCGAAGAACAACTTCACTGCCTCAGACATTTACTCTACGCAAACACGATGCACTACCTGCCCACACCTACACAATTGCAACTGACCTCACGCGACCGTGAAGAGTAACACTCAACTCCACTGTTGCCTCATTTCTTCTTCGCGAACGCGACCTAGCCCACGCGTCGCGATGCATAACCTGACGACCTACACTATCGCGTACCACTCTTGGTGAATGCGAAGAGAAAACTTGGCTGGTATCCCAGATGCTCCACGAGATCGAGTAAGAATCACGAGCGTGATGAAGGAAACCAGCTACAGAACACCAGACTAATATGCCAACTCCCTAAGTCCAAAAATGACCCGTAGAGCATCCGAAACACGCCCGAAGCCCTCGGGACCTCAACTAAACATACCAACCAATCCTAAAACACCATACGAACTTATTTGAGCCTTCAAATCACGTCGATCATCAAAACACGGATTATGCACGAATTCAAGCCTAATGAACTTTGAAATTTCTAAATTATACGAACGACGCTGAAACATACCAAATCTCGTCTGAATGACCTCAAATTTTACACACAAGTCAAAAATGACCCTACAAACCTACTCCCACTTCCGGAATTCCATTCTGGGCCCGATATCAAAATTTCCATTGGCCTACCAAAATTACCAAAAATCCAACTTTCGCCAATTCAAGCCTAAATCTACTACGGACCTCCAAATCACATTCCGGACACGCTCCTAAGTCCAAAATCACCTAACAGAGTTAACTGAATCACCAAAGTTCAAATCCAAGGTCGTTACACACAAGCTAATATCCGGTTGACTTTTCCAACTTAAGCTCCCAAATAAGAGACTAAGTGTCTCAATTCATCTCAAAAACCAACACGAATCTTCCCGGCGACCCAAAATAGAAGGTAAAGATACAGGGAAAGCAATTAATAGGGGATCGGGGCCCTAACTCTCAAAATGTGGGTCCAGGGAGGCTTTTTATGGAGATTTTCCAATTTCCTTCTTTAGCTTTGATTTCATTAGCTAGATTAGTTCCTTGTAGTTATATTTATGATATGTAATTAATTTTGGATAGATTTGGGCCATTCGCAATCGAATATTTGTGGAAATAGCATTGTTACAGATTGATTGAGGTTGGTTCGAGGTAAGTGGCTTACCTAACCTTGTGTGGGGGAAACTCCCCTTACGATTTGGTACTATTTTGATTTGTGAGCACCGTGTACGTACACGGGCTAATTATTGTAAAAACCTTGTTTCTGCTAAGTAATAACCTATTTCCTTCTTATTTGAGTCATATCATCATCTGAACTCCATGCAAAATGTTTAGTGAATTTCCCTGTTTTTCCTTGACTTGTACTTAGTCTAAATTGTAGGATTTTGTGTTGTAGCTGGTAAATTCTATTGTTTGGGATGTGTATTTACTTTTGGGACTACAGAATGGTATTCCGGTAGATCCCCCTACATACTTACTTTGGGACTATGGAACGGTATCCCGGGAGATCCCCTTGCATATTTACTTTGGGACTACGGAACGGTATTCTGGGAGATTCCCCTGTCTTGCGTATTTAATTTGGGACTAAAAAACAGTATTCTGGGAGATTCCCCTGCACATTTACGTTTGGGACTACGAGACGGTATCTCGGGAGATCCCCTGTTGTTATCTCTGTGTACTGAGCTGTTACCTTTCTATGATTTCATTGTTGTTAAATTTCGGAATTTATTTTATTGCGATATTTCACTCTGCCTTGTTTTAATTGTGCATATATACCAGTAGGGCCCTGACTTGACCTCGTCACTACTCAACCGAGGTTAGGCATGACACTTACTGAGTACTATTGTGGTGTACTCACGCCCTTTCCTGCACATGTTTTTCGTGTGCAGATCAAGGTTCCTCCTACTAGCCTTGTTATTAGTTGCATTCGCTTCTGTTCCGAAGACTTCAAGATACATATGTCCGCAGATCCTCAGAGTCCCCCCTCTATCCCCTTATGTTAGTTTTTTCTATTTTTTTCTATAGACACTGATGTATAGAACAATTAGAACTTCATAGAAGCTTGTGACTTATGGTGTTCCGGGTCTTGGGAGTGTTATGTACATTTTGAGAGTTGATTATTGTATATGCCGAGCGGCATCTCAATTTCTTATTTAAAAAAATATCTACTGCTATTAGCTGTAAAATTTCATTTTTTTCATTTCATTTACGAAAAGTGTTAGGCTTACCTATTCGTAGAGACTAGGTCCCATCACGACAATTTACAGAGGGAGAATTTGGACCGTGACAAGTTGGTATAAGAGCTCTAGGTTCATAGGTGTCATGAGTCACAAAACGGTTTATTAGAGTCTCGCGGATCGGTACAAAGACGTCTGTACTCATCTTCGAGAGGCTATGGAACTGTTAGGAACAATCATACTTCTTTGGATTCCTTGTCATGTGAGTTATTGGCATCAAATTGTAAAATTATCTATTCTGTTCTTTCTCACAGATTGTGAGGACCCGTACCGGGAGATCTGACGGCCAGGCACCCGTGCCCCTTGCTAGAGCCGCCAGAGGTTGGGTCCGGGGTAGAGAATGAACACACGGTGCAACCAAAGCACCCGCGCGAGCTGCGACAGAGGAGCCCCCAGCAGCTCTAGCTGGAGGGCAGGCACCAAAGGTTCCTATTGCTACACCAGCCCTCCATGATACTCTAGCCCAGTTCATGAGAATGTTCAGCACCTTAGCTCAGGCTGGATTGATCCCACTAACTCCCGCAATATCTCAGGCCGGCGGAGGGGCACAGGCTCCCGCAGCCCGTACTCCTGAGTAGAGGGTCCAGGTTGATCAGGCCTCAGAGGTTATTCCTATGTAGCAGGTAGCTCCGGTTCAGCATGAGACCAGGATAGTCGCTTCTGAGGTGGAATAGCTCATACTTGAGAGGTACAAGAAGTACCACCACCTACCTTCAACAGATTGGCTACTTATGATGCTCAGGGTTTCCTGGAGTAGTTTCATCATATTCTCCGTACTATGGGCGTAGCGAATACGAGTGGGGTTTCTTTTATCACTTTCCAGCTTAGAAGAGCAGCCTATAAGTGGTGGCTTTTTTTTAATTGAGTAATCCAGATGAGGCAACCTCACTCACATGGACTCAGTTCTCAGACATGTTTTTGAGAGAGTATATCCCTAAGAGCCTCAGGGATGCATGGCGCACGGAGTTTGAGAAGTTGCGATAGGTTCCTGTGAGGATGACCCTTGTTGTGGTAGGACTGCCCCCATAAGGAACACTACTGAAACCACTCGAACCACGAGGCCTCTTGGCCTCCCTCTCCTCATGCTCTTGAGTACAGACAAACTCTACATGCTGAGCAATATCAACCACCTCATCAAACCTAGCACCCGATGCATTCTCCCGAATCATAACAAAACGCAACTGATAGATAAGGCCATCAATGAAACACCTAATCCTCTCCCTCTCAGTGGGAACAAACTAGATCACATTACGAGCCAATTCCAAAAATCTCATCTCATACTTGGTCACAGACATACCCTTTTGGCGTAGCTGCTCAAACTGCTTACGTAAAATCCTCCCCGCAGGTCGGTGGAACAAACTTCTCCAAGTAGAGAATGGAGAACTCATGTAATGAAAGTTGTGCAACATAGGCTGGCCTGTTCTGCTCATAGGCCTCCCACCTTCTAAAGGTTTCCCCCGTCAGCTAAAAAGTAGTAAATGAGACCCCACTAGTCTCTAGAATACCCCGTGGGAGAAGAATCCCCTGGCACCTATCCAAGAAGTCCTGGGCATCCTCTAACTCAGCCTCATTAAATGATGGATTCTTGAGCCTCTGAAATCTCTCTACTCTCTTATACTCCTCAGCACTCATAACGGGACCCACCTGGACCTGAGCAACTACAACCGGCTGGGATGGTAATACCCCCGATGTATGAAGTCCCTGCATCAAAAACTTTGGAATACGAGCGGCAGGAGTCTGAGCACCTTCCCCCACCTGAGAAGTGGCTGGCACGACCGAAACTGAAACCGCCTGAGCAAGGCTAGTGCAAACAACCAATATCTGGGCTATAGCCTCATGAAGGCCTAGAATTACGAGGGCCACAGCTGGTGCCTGAGCTAGTCCCACCGACTCAACCACATATGGACCCTACTCCTGAGTTAGAGCAATTAGTGGGTCTACAAGTGCTTCTCCTGTACGAGCTGCACCTCAGCCTCTACTGCAGCCTCGACCCCATGTGGCCCTAGCTGGTGGTACTGGTGGTCGTCTGCCTGATTCGGTAGCATGTGTCCTCACCATCTGTGAGAGAATATAACAACAGAAGTTTAGTTCCCGAAATCAACAAATTTCCATGACAAGAATACAAGAACGTGAATTTTTCCTAAGGGTTTGACAACCTCTCGTAGATAAGTACAGATGTCTCCGTACCAACCCGCAAGACTCTGCTAAACCTGGTCATTACTCATGAGACCTATGTAAACTAGGCTCTAATACCAACTTGTCACAACCCAAAACTCAACATGTCATGATGGCGCCTATCACAGAACAAGGAAAGCTGACAATCCCAAGAAAACTAGGCATTTTATATTAAAAATAAGATGAAGCAAGTTTAACAGTTATAACTCTCATGAATAGCAAATATGAACAGCTGTGACTCAAATTCAAACTTTCCCAAAATATGGGTGTCATTGAGTACATGAGCATCTATACAATAACATAGTCAAAAACACCGTCTAGGAAGGTACAACAGTATAAGTAAAACTAAGAGATACATGAGGAGAGTCAAGGTCTGTGGATGCCAAAGCAGCTACCTCGACTAACACCGAACTGGTAAAAACTCTAAATTTAGCAACCACCATGCCCGAAAATACCTAGATCTGCATACGAGGTGCATAGTGTAGTGTGAGTACAACCAACTATATAAGTAACATAACTAACCTTTGGGATGAAAATAATGACGAGCTCAACCAATTCAGTACAAATACAGAGTTTGACATTACAGAAATGACAAGAAATAGCACAACAATATCTCCAAGAAAACTCATAATCTCTTTCTACACAATACAAGAAATGTAGGCTTGCTTCCAAGTTTACCATTTAAGTTGAACAAAGATAAAATATGCCAAGTATGACTGATATGAGGAATATGGCCTCTCTCTATATATATATATGCCAAGCCAAAGGAATCTATTCCATATAAAAATATTAATTTCATAATCAAAAGTCAACCTCGGGCCCATGCCTCGAAATCTAACAAAAGTTACGAAATATGAAAATCCATTCAACCACGAGAGCAACAATACCAAAATTACTCAAATCTGATCACAACTCAATCTTCAATGATATATTCGTGTAATTTAATCAATTCACTCCCTTGAAAATCTCTCCAATAATCGCCTCAATCCTAGCCCCAAACATCAAATTGTGGTATTTTACTCTATCCCTCATTTTGAAGACTTATATTCTGCCAAGGTGACTCTTGTTTGCGAACGCGGAAGGTGCCTCACATTCACGAAGCATAAAATATTCTGCCGAAAAATTCCTCTTACCCGAACGCGAGATCCCCCCTGTGAACGCGATGACCAAACGACCCCAAGATTTGCAAATGCGAAACCTCTATCGCGAATGCGTAAGTCAAATGCGTGAGATCCCCAGCCTACCTCTCTCTTCTTCGAGAACACGGCTCCTCTCTCACGTTCGTGATTCACAACTTCCCCAAAATATCACGAACGCGCTTCCCTGTTCGCGAACGTAAAGAACAAATCCACAGCTTCCTCCAGATACTCTTCGCAAATGCGAAGAAGGAAACATGGCACTACAAATCTGCAACATCAACCATATTCTAAGTCCAAATTCCAATCTGTTAATCATCTGAAATACACCTGAGGCCCCCGCGACCTCAACCAAACATACCAACAAGTCTTTAGACATCATACCAACTCGCTCGAAGCATAAAATCACATCAAGCAACACTAAAACCATGAATCACACATTGAATCAAGCCTAACTGTCACGCCCCGAACCTGGGGATGAGACCGGCACCCGGTGCCTCACCTATCCTTGCGTACCAACTTGCAACTAAGGGACTCTGAACATATGATGTCATACTTTGTCCATAGTCCACATTGCAAGACAACTGTGAACGCTGACTAAATATCAATATAAAACTGGGCCGACAAGGCCATCATAATTACTACAGCTGACAAACCAACCAAATATACATACAAGGCCTATAAGCCCAACATGCTGCACTAACTGACATGATATGTCTGCAAACCTCTACTGGTGGATATACTGCGATCCCAACAGCTGCCCGACCTACTCATAACATATATACATATATACACAAGATGTACATAAAGCTCTAGACCCGGCAACTCCGAAAGGAATGGAGCTTACCGATCAAGCTGAACTCGGGCAACACTTAATGAGGAGGTCTACCTGTCGTTTGTCTGAACCTGCACGCATAAAATGCAACACCCCCAGAAAAAAGGACGTCAGTACGAAATAATGTACCGAGTATGTAAGGAAACATACTGAAAGCTGAAACTGAACTGATAATATAATAACTGAAAGTAATTGGGAGTCAAAGATAATCTGAAGATATGCTTACCTGTTGATACTGACTCAACTCCCTCAATAGTAAGTAAAATAGATGTCCGTCTTTATAAGGCTCAGAATATATATATATATATATATATATATAACTGCTCTGCCGTAGTAGGGTCGCTCATAGGCGCTCGGCCATACTAGGCTCTGTATCTCGACCAACTGGGCTCGCTCATAGGCGCTCAACCACAGTTTTCTCGGTGTATAACTTACCATCTGATTAGAGGTTGCCCAATAGGGGCCTGCCTATCGATAATAGCTCAATGGTAATGAAAATACTGTAATACTGTATATATAGGCTCTCTGCTCTCTTGACTGGAAGAAGGGAAAATACTCAATTGAATATGAAGTCCCGATACGGAGAAAATTGTAACTTACAAGACTAGGAAAATATACGTAAATTCTGGGATATGAATTTTTCTTTATGCCTCGTTATCAAACTCGTGTAGTTACGAGATCATGCAAAATGAAGGAAGGGCTTATCCTTAACATACCGGTAGTAGGGAAAAATCCGTATAATATTCTTGAAAAGGTTGCACTGTACTCTTTTAGAGTCGCAAAATCTCACGTTGCTACGGTGCTATGAAATCTCGTTGGAATCTGAAGATGGCGCTGCACTACTTATATGAAACAAACACCAAACAAAGATATTTTTTTGTCAAAAACTTTCTCACTGTTGTCTCCTTCCCCCTAACCTCTAAGTTCCCATTTGAGACCAATATGGTGTATCGTGTCAAATAATTTGTAGTATCCTTTTAAATTTGTTGTGATGGACAAACTGTCACCCCTTGAATGCCACTAATATTAGCCTTACTTCCAAATAAAGATGACACCCAAACATTTAAATGGCCACCTTTCATGCCTAATTATGAGTCACTTAATGTGTTTCTAGGGGATGCCACGTTTTTTTGCTTTAGTCTTTATCCAAAAACTTCAATTAATCCACCACTAATTATTAATTAACTTGGTAATGTCCCATTACCCAATAATTAATCAATTACCCACATAATTAAGAATTATTTCCACTTACTTAAAAGACTACTCACTTTTCACATACCTTATACATCTTACTATCATGGTCAGGTGGTACCTTGTATGACACTAGTCTATAAATACCGAGTATTTTATCTCGGGCCATATTTTATCCCAACATGTCAAACTTGGACGAAAATTCATTTTCTTTGACTTGCCTCCCCTCTCACCTTTACGAATTTACTCATCATTTGTTTGAAATATCATAATGCTTATAATTTCAAAATAATTCCATTCCCGAACATCCATTCATTTATTTATTGTGTACTTTCACGTACGAAATATGGGGTGTAACATCATTCCCCCCTTTGGAAACATTCGTCCTCGAATGTTGACTGATGCACTTATCATTTTCATAACTTATAGCTTTTGTGAATACCTTAATAATCTCATTGCCATTTAGGCAATTGTTCTGTGAATAAATCCAAAGGCCAGGGTATTCCCCCCTTTAGGCCTCTTTCTCGCGCCACGACTTGTGGTCGGAATCTTTCCAATTTCGTAACTGTTGTTACCTTCTTTCATGTAGCTTGTACGATTCCGATATTATAAGTGCGCCTATGCGACTCTCCTCTCCTTTCTCCTCCAACTTTTAGCTAATCTCCAGGCTTTACATAGTGAACATATACAGAGCTTGACAAGATGTCCCTCTGGGCCTTTTTAGGTATACTGAAGTTCTTCGCTCGGTACTTTGTTGAACTTACGAATATTGCTATACCTTATTTCATAGACCCGTCTATCCCTTTGTATGATTTTACTACATCAATGTAGGTCATACTATACCATAACTCTTACTTCAATTTATCGTTATTGATGTATGCTACCAAACTCAAGGTTACTTCTGTTTCTTATTCTATAGGTATAAATCTCAGTCCTTTAATGTTTCTTCATTACTGTTCATCTTAAAAATGATGGCCTAATCTCATGTCATACTTTGTAACTTGTATCCGTTCATTGTTGATTCACCTTAATGTTGATCTACAATCCACCACTTGAAGACTTGAAACTTCTTACGTAATACATTGCCGCTAGGGCCCATGTCTCATCGGGGACATCTGGAGTAATTGGATTGATCCACCTATGGGTGACACTATACCTCCATAACCGTACTTCATAGCATCCCAATGTGACTCACCTTATATGGGTATTTTAGTCCCTTACAATTCATGAAATCCTCTTCAAGTCATTTCTCAATCGAAGGCCCAAACGTCATCCTTTATCTGTCACAACCAGACCCTCATTCTACTACCAGGGCAACATTCCATCTTTTCTAAATGTTACTAGTCTTAGACTCATTTGAGTTTGTTCAGGCTATACAGAGCTTTCTATAACTTAGAGGAACCATCAGCTCCCTTTTTTCCCTAGGGTTAATTTCGAGGACTTATACATTTCTTGTCAACTCCTCACTCGCCCCTTCTTATCCTTACCCTGTCTCCCTAAAACCTGTCGCTTTACCGTACTTTAGCTTGCGGCCGATTTCCTTATGCTTTTCTGGGACATCAAGCGAGATATCACATTGTCTCTAACTCTTCTTTTACCATCTAATTAGACCTTACAGTACTTAGAAACCCATAGACTGGAAGGTATGCCACTAACGACGCTGCTATCATTCCTGGATACTGAATCCCTGCGCTTCTAGACTTATATTCGCAGTATGGACTATTCACAACCTTCTGCATTTGAGTATCTCATATGTTGTTCCCCTTTATATTTCTTACCTTAAAATCTTGCATCGTATCTTCTATCTCTTTCATGACATCCCTTCCACTTAGGTGTAATTCACGTTCACAACTTGAAGATTTATTATAATACTTGCACCTCTGGGCATACACAATTCGGTGAGAGCTTCATACTGACTTCTTATGAGGTTGGTACTTCTTCTAACTGGCTTTATCGTAGACCCGTTATAGAATATGGTTGTTGTACTATCTCTCTTGTACATCTGATATTAAGAGTAATTATGCAATATTCTCAATCACGATTTTTATAATTTTCTTGGTCTAATAATCAGACTCCTGATTTACTTCGTTGATGTAACTCTTTAGTTTCCTCTTCCTTCTGATCAGCCTTTATGTAGGCTTAAGACATCTTCTGATCTACAACTCATGGTATTACTTTAGCCCTTCATGGACGCTATGGAATATTCAGGATACAATCTTCTAACAATTCAATCCTTTTTCTATGACCTGGACTCAATTCTTTCTTTTAGCTTATACCGGAGTCTTCTACGATTGTATGATTGTCAACATATATGCTGTATGACTTATAATCCGAACTCTTAAGTGCGTTCATAACATAATTAACTCCGGATCTTTGATCGAATAATTTCTTTCGTTCCTTCTTAGCTTTCTTTAATGTAAGCTATCACTTTTCCTGGTCTTTCTGCCCCTTGTTGGATGCACACTTAGCTTATCTTATTTCCCACGCATGCTGTAGTTTTTGTGCAACTCATATGATCTAGAATATTACTTTTAATTTTACTTCCCGTTCATTAGCCACGGTAGGTGCCACTTTTTTTGGAGTGCTTACAATGTTGTTGTGAGACTATTGTTACTCGACCATTTCCTCTTTAGGTCCTTGTGCTTAGGTTAAAACCTTCTCCCTTATTTCCTCAGTTAGTCTTTCGTTGCAGTACTTAGGGAGAACCCTTGACTCTTGTAAAGCTGTGAGCTTATTACAGACCTTTTGATGTACATCCTTGCCTATAATTATCCGTAGTTGCTTACCTCCATGCCCTTGTGCTTGTAGGGTTGTTTCTGAACTGATATTTCGACTGTCTTCCTAGTGGCACTCTCTTTTATCCCCGTAACATTCATATAGTACCTTTAACTACCTCAACTCTTATTTGAATATATTTCAAGTATTATAATGACATTACTGCGAGGTTGAATTCTCCATGTTGGGGTTTACTACATTTATCTTGCATGATTTGCTGATTTGTCTGTAACCTCTTGTCTAGTCATGACTAGGCTCTTCCTGAATCAACTACTAACTACTCGTTGGCCCATTATCATCCATATTCTGCGTAATCTTTCTTTCACTATTTCCTTTGTCTTAAATTACCTCACGTACTGGCTCCTTATCTATCAATAACATCTCGAGCAGGAACCCTTCTTTTTCTTGACGTCGTGCTTACATAATGTTCTGGAATCATAGCATATCTATAACATTTGAATAAATGCAATCGCATCCCTTTCTCATTTCTATCGCATTCTTCCTTTATCATTCCATAGTTACTAGATCCCGAAACTCTCCCGGGTTATCCAAAACCCGATCCGGAAATACGCCCAAGTCCGAAATCATCATACGAACCTGCAGGAACCTTCAAATCCTGATTCGGAGATCGTTTACTCAAAATTCCAATCTTAGTTGATTCTTCCAACTTAAGGCTTCCGAATTGAGAATTTTCTTTCCAAGTTAACTCTAAACTTCTCGAAATTCAATTCCGACCACACCTATAAGTCATAACACCTGAAATGAAGCTGCTCATGGCCTCAAACTGCTGAACGACGCGCTAGAGCTCAAAACGACAGGTCGGGTAGTTACATTCTCCCCCACTTAAACAGACGTTCGTCCTTGAACGGGCTAAGAACTGCTCTGGAGTTATCTGAAATCACTGTTTAACACCTCGACAAGTTCCTGTGCTACCACAACTCAGTTGAGTACATTAGCTTGATCAAATGTGAAAATTTCTTCTTTTATCCGTATAATCAGCTCAGAATCTAGTTCCAACACCTGAAATTTCTCTTCCAGGCTAGTTCCAATATATAACCACCGTATCAACTACCACACGATATACAACAACATGACTGCATACCTTTGCTGAACTTAGCACCATGCACCGCATAATTCATCATCTAGCCACCATGGCATTCCCCGAACCTTAACAACCAAAATTCCACGAATCTGATGCTCCTAATGCACCTGACGATATATATATATATATATATATATATATCGTCAGGTGCATTAGGAGCATCAGATTCGTGGAATTNATATATATATATATATATATATATATATATATATATATATATATATATATATATATATATATATATATATACATCCTCCTATAATGCTGGCGATACCACCACAAAGGTGGACATGTGTAGAAATTCATAATCAACTGCCGAGTTAACAAATCATTGAATATCTCCTCTTGACTAGAATCATCACCTCATTATGAACCGAATAATGGTATTTGTTCTTTAATATAGACCGCATAATCTTATCTCGCTGATCCCTAATCCAATAATCTCGTCTCACCCAGTATGAACTGTTCAGACAACAAATCACCCCAAACATGACCAACAGCTTCACATGATACCACATCGCGCCAATAGGCCATAACTCGAACATGATAAATAAGAAATGACTCAGGAAGGGACTATTCAACTCACACAACTACTATGAACTTTCCTCAGAAAATAGGAAGTAAAACATAAGAAAAATAAATATAGTAAGCTTACTCATCATCACACTGTTACGGCATGCAACCCGATCCAAATAACATACCCGTGGCGACGTGCCACCCAATCCACACATAAAATTTACATAAGAAGATACACGAGCTGAATCGCTCACTATTACAAATTACCGAATATCGGTCACAAGCATGCTAAGTGCATAAT
>MDKI01195924.1:0-20298 GCA_005239505.1 Nicotiana paniculata | reverse complement strand
ATTTCGAATAATGTCACTTTAATTGGAAAAACTCCCATACCCCCTTGGGGTGTATAAAAAAAAAGGAGGTGTGACAATGATAAGTGCATCATCAAACATTCGAGGATGAATGTTCCAAAGGGGGAAATGATGTTACACCCCATGTTTTCATACGTGTAAATACACCATAGGAAGCTTGGAAAATGAGATATCACATCCCGCATTTTCGTACATTAAAGTTTCGTCGAAAGTTAATCGACGTAAGTTTGGGAATGAGATTATTTTGAGATTATAAGTATTATGCTATTTCAAGTAAGTGAAAAGTAAATTCGTGGAGGTGAGAGGTAAGCAAATCGATGAAAACGAATTTCGTCGAAGTTTAGCAGTTTGAGATAAAATACGGTCCGAACTATAAATACCAGTATTTATGAACTAGTCCTTCAAGGTATCACATGACCAATAATAATAAGGTGCATGAAGTGTGTTAAAAGTGAGTAGTATTCTAATTTATTTTGGATAAATCTTAAGCATGTGGATAATTAGTTAATTATTTGTTAGTGGGATATTAATAAGTCAATCAAGAGATTAGTAGATAATTAACTAGAATTGTGGATAAGCTTAAATGCCAAAATGTGGCAGCAAGGTGGATCAATTAAATGATTCATTATTCATAAATAAAGGTGGCAAGCTAAAGTGTCACATTCTAAACACTAAATCCTTCTGCCTGTAAAGACTTAAAGAAATGGGCATTTTGGCTTCTTTGGACATTAGATATTCAAGTAGTAATCTGATAATGATTTCTTATTGAAAAGGTTACAAAACAAAGAAGAATTCATAACATCTACAAGAATTATAACGTTAGCAACAAAAATTCCTACGAGATTTCTTTGCACCTTCGCAACATGAGATTTACGATTTTAAGGGAGTACGGTATAACTTTTTTCAAGAATATCATACGGATTTTTCCCTATTCCAGGTATTTTAAGGCTAAGCTCTTCCTTCATTTTGCATGATCTCGTAATTACACAAGTTTGATAACGAGGTATAAAATAAAAAATTCATGTCCCGAAATTTACGTATATTTTTCCTAGTCTTGTAAGTACAATATTCAATTGAGTATTTTCTTCTTCCAGTCAAGAGAGCAGAGAGTCTATATATACAATATTACAGTATTTTCATTACCATCGAGCTATAATCGATGGGCATGCCCCTATTGGGAAACCTCCGATCAGATGGTAAGATATATACCGAGCCTACTATGGCCGAGCTCCTATGAGCGAGCCAGTTGGCCGAGATACAAAGCCTAGTATGACCGAGCGCCTATGAGAGCCTACTACGGTAGAGCAGTTATATATATACCAAGCCTTACAAGGACGGCCAATTATTTTACTTACTATATTGAGAGAGTTGGGTCAGTATCAGCAGGTAAGCATATCTTTAGATTATCTTTGACTTCCAGTTGCTTTCAGTTATTATATTATCAGTTCAGTTTTAACTTTCAGTATATTTCCTCACATACTCGATACATTATTTCGTACTGACGTCCCTTTTTTGGGGGTGTTGCATTTCATGCATGCAGGTTCAGACAGAAAAACGGGTAGACCTCCTCAGTAGGTGTTGCCCAAGTTCAGCTTAATCAGTAAGCTTCATCCCCTTCGGAGTTGCCGGGTCTAGAACTTTATGTACATCTTGTATATATATATATATATATATATATATATATATATATGTGTGTGTGTGTGTGTGTGTGTGTGTGTGTTATAAGTAGGTCGGAGCCCTGTTCTGATCACATTATACCCATCAGTAGAGGCTTGTAGACATATCTTGTCAGTTAGTGCAATTTGTTGGGCTTGTAGGCCTTGTATGTATATTTTGTTGGTTTGTCAGCTGTAGTATTTATGACAGCCTTGTCGGCCCAGCATTGTATTGATATTTAGTCAGTCTTCGCAATTATCTTTCAATGTGGCCCATAGACAAAGTATGACATTACATGTTCAGAGTCCCTTAGTCGCAAGTTTGTTCGCAAGGATAAATGAGGCACCGTGTGCCGGTCTCGCCCCCAGGATCGGGGCGTGACAGACGTGTCTGTTCGACTTCAACGACACTGTCGGCTTCTTATTGGAAACCAGCTCTAAGATCGTTAATATATTTAAAGGTTTCAAAGGTTTGTTGTTTTCTTTACCATTTTGCTCGGAAAATCACACTTGGTTAAATTTCCATAATCTGGTATGATTGTGCCGTTTGAATTTTCGTGCTAGTAAATTTCGTTTGTATTTGTGTGTTGGAATGTTTTTGTGTTCTGTTAACTTCCTTGTTAAGTATGCAAGTGCTTAATTTTGATTTTTTTTAAACCCAAAATATAAAAATGAAGAACGCTAAGTGTTTCGACGTAAGAAATCATTTTCGCTTGGTTTGTCTCATGTTTGTTACCGCATCTTCGCATCTTCTTATTAATCATAAATTGCAAAGATTAGTTGAGTAATTAGGGAATTAGAGAAAAAGAGGCATTCAAATGTTATGAATGTTATTGTCACGACTCAAATTTTCAACTCACGGGATCGTGATGGCGCCTAACACCACACTTGCTAGGCAAGCCAATGTTAGAACTTAACTAGCCATTTTCTTTTAACAATTTTCATAAACATGAATAAACAATTCAAAAATGAATACTGAATCTAATATTTCCCAATAAATAACTTCATCAATAATAACCGAATAAATAAATCGAACCACGAACTAAATATATATTAACCTAGGGTCTAATGTCACAATTCACGAACTACTAAAGAGTACTACAAATAAATGGACTGAAAGAAATATGCTTATTTTTTGAATGAAATAAAACAGTATCTAAATAAATAAGGAAAGACTCCAGGAATCTGCGGACTCCAGCAGATCTACCTCGTGTCTCCGTGTAAAAACTCAACTATGCTCAAAGAATCAGCTCTGACCGGTACCTGGATCTGTACAAGAAGTGCAGAGTGCAGTATCAGTACAACCGATCTCAAGTACTGAGTAAGTGCCGAGCCTAATGGGAAGGGATCATGCTATGGGGAATTTAACCTAAGGAGTGAGAAAAACAACAAGACAATAATAAACAGTAATCAACAATAATTTAAAGCAACAAGAATAGAAAAGTAACTCGCACGGCACCACCCTTCGTGCTTTTACTCTCATCCTCCCCATATCATAAATAAGCATACACGACATCACCCTTCGTACTTTTACTCTCACAATGTATTTCATTCAGGCACTGCATCACCCTTCGTGCTTTACACTCTTCCTCACAATTGAATATATTTGGATCATGCACGGCATCACCCTTCGTGCTTTACATTCCTCCTTACAAATCACAGAATCATTAACAACATATAAAGAGGGATTTCGCAGGAAATCAATATTTCATCATAGTTTCTATTTTAATTTATCATTTCAATCTCAATTCAATATTCACAATATTATCCATCATGGTGGAACCGGGTACCAAACTTCCAACATTTCAACAACAACGATAATCACAAGTAATAGGCTTTACAACTACCAAAATAACAAGAATTTACTTTCACTCGCATGTTATGACCTGACCACAACGTATAGGTACTCGTCATCTCACCTATACATTGGATTTAGCAACAAAACAGGTAACAAGTAGTCACACAATACCTATTCCCTCAAGCTAAGGTTAGACACAACACTTACCTCGAAGTCACATGCCACTCACTGCTCAAGCCCTGCTTTTCCTTTGGAATTGGGCTTCAACTCACTCGTATCTAATCATAATTAGTTCAATATCATTAATTAGTGCGAAAGGAACTAACTTTACTGAAAAATATGATTTTCCTAAGTTTTCTTTAAAAAAAAATTAAAAACTGACCCCGGACCCTCTTGGTCCAAACTCGGGGTTCGGACCAAATTCTGTTTACCCTTCACCCCAGAGCCCGAGTTTATTTAATTAGTTTCAAAATCTGACCCTGATTCGAGGTCAAAATTCGATTTTTACAAACTTTTCTAATTCTACCCAAACCCCCAATTTCTACCATGAAAATTCTTGATTTTTGATTGAAAAGTGATGAAAAACATTAGGTAATCAAAAAAGAAGAGTTTTGAATCGTTTACCAATACTTTTAGGATGAACTTGTAGGTTGAAAATCGCCTCTAGGTCTTTTTAGTTCGAAAATATGAAGAAAATAGGTTCTGCCGGTGTTAAAATCGTTATTAGATCGCTCGACAGGTCTTCATCGCGTTCGCGATGGGCCTTTCGTGTTCGCGTAGATCCTGGCCCAATGGCCTTCGTGTTCGCACAACAGAGGACGCGTTTGTGAAGCTTTAATCCAGATGGCCATCACGATCGCGGCCAAATGAACACGCTCGCATAGAAGAAGTGCGAGCCCCTTCCCCCAGGCCCTTTACTCTCTGCATTCGCGAAGGGTAATCCCCCCAGTGCTTCGCGTTCATGGCCTAGGTTACGCATTCGCGTAGCAGAAAACGACCCCCAAAAAATTTACTCTACGCGATCGCGATGAAGAATGAATCATTGCACCAGAAACAAATTTATAGCAATTATTTCCAAGTTTAAAACACCCCGAAACCTACCCCAAAACTCACCCGAGCCCTTAGGGCTCTAAACCAAACATGCATGCAAGTGTAAAAAATCATACGGACTTGATCGTGCGATCAAATCATGAAAATAACATCAAAAACTACAAATTTAACCTCAACACTCAAGATTTCCTCAAGAACACTCAAATTTCTAACTTTTCAACCAGACGTCCAAATCACGTCAATTCAACTCCGATTCTCATCAAATTTCACATATAAGACATAAATATCATAACAAACATGTACCGAGCTCCAGAACAAAAATACGGGTCTGATACCAATGAGTTCAAACATTAATTTATTTCTTTATTTCCTTAAAAATCCAGCATAACAATTTTCTTCAAAAAATGATTTTTAAAGCTAGGGACTTCAGAATTCAATTTCGGGCATACACCCAATTCCCATATTTTACTGCGGACCTCCTAGGATTGTCGAAACACGGAGCCGGGTCCGTTTACTCAAAATTTTGAACAAAGTCAACTAAAACCAAATTTTAATTCCAAAAATTATTATTTCTACATATTTTTCACATAAAAAGCTTTCTGGTTTAACGCCCGGACTACGCACGCAAATAGAGGTAAATAAAATTAATCTTTTTAAGGCTAATGATCCTAGAATGGAGTCTTAATTTATAAGATGACCCTTTGGGTCATCACAATCTCCACCTCTAAAACAAACATTCATCCTCGAACGGACATAGAAAATTACCTGAACTGGCAAACAAGTGGGGATATCTACTCTGCATGTCCGAATCGGACTCCCACGTAGATGCCTCAACAGGATGACCTCTCCACTGCACTCGAACTGAAGGGTAACTCTTTGATCTCAACTGACGAACCTGCCAGTCTAAAATGGCTACCGGCTCCTCCTCATAAGCCAAATCTTTGTCCAATTGGGCATAGCTGAAATCTAACACGTGGGACGGGTCACCATGATGTTTCCGGAGCATAGACACATGGAATATCGGATGAACCAAGGATAACCCTGGAGGCAACGCAAGTCTAAAAGCTACCTCCCACACTCTCTCGAGAATCACAAATGGTCTGATGTACCTAGGGTTCAACTTGCCCTTCTTCCCAAATCTCATGACACCCTTCATGGGTGATACTCAAAGTAATACTCTCTCTCCAACCATGAATGCCACATCATGAACCTTACGGTCGGCGTAACTCCTTTGCCTAGACTGAGGTACACGAAGTTGATCCTATATAACCTTGACCTTATCTAAGGCCTCCTAAACTAAGTCTATACCCAATAACCGAGCCTCTCCCGGCTCAAACCGCCCAACTGGACATATACACCGTCTACCATATAATACCTCATAGGGATCTATCTGAATGCTCGACCGATAACTATTATTGTAGGCAAACTCTGCTAACGACAAAAATTGATCCCAAGAACCTCCAAAATCAATAACACAAGCACAAAGCATATCCTCCATGATTTGAATAGTACGCTCGGACTGTCTGTCCGTCTAAGGATGAAATGTTGTACTCAACTCAACTCAACTCATGTACCTAACTTTCGCTGAACTGCCCTCCAAAAGTGCGAGGTAAACTACGTACCTCGATTAGAAATAATAGCCATGGGAACACCGTGAAGGCGAACAATCTCTCGAATATATATATCTCTGCCAACCGCTCTGAAGTATAAGTACTTGCCACCGGAATGAAATGCACTGATTTAGTCAGCCTATCCACAACAACCCAAACGGCGTTGAATTTCCTCTGAGTCCGTAGGAGTCCAACAACGAAGTCCATAGTGATACGCTCCCACTTCCACTAAGGAATCTCTATCTGCTGAAGTAAACCACCGGGTCTTTGATGCTCATATTTCACCTGTTGGAAATTCAAAAAACGAGCCACATAAGCAACAATATCCTTTTTCATCCTTCTTCACCAATAGTGATGTCGCAAGTCCTGGTACATCTTGGCAGCACCCGGGTGAATAGAATACTTAGAACTATGAGCCTCCTCAAGGATCAACTCATGGAGTCCATCAACATTAGGCACACATATACGACCCTGCATCCTCAAAACACCGTCATCTCCAACTGTAACCTTCTTGGCATCACCATGCCGAACGGTGTCCCTAAGGACCATCAAGTGCGGGTCATCATCCTGGCGATCTATGATACACTCGAATAAGGAAGACCGAGCAACTGTACAAGCTAGAACATGGCTGGGCGAAATGTCCAACCTCACAAACTGATTAGCCAATGTACGAATAACTGAAGCTAACGGTCTCTCACCAACTGGAATAAATGCAAGGATGCCCATACTTACTGCCTTCCTACTCAATGCATCTGCCACCACATTGGTCTTTCCTAGACGATACAATATAGTGACGTCATAATCTTTCAATAACTCTAGCCATTTCCTCTGTCTCAAATTAAGATCCTTTTGCTTGAACAAGTATTGGAGGATACGATGATCCCTGTAAACCTCACATGGAATGCCATAAAGATAGTGCCTCCATATTTTCAATGCACGAACAATGGCGGCCAACTCCAAGTCATGAACAGGATAATTCTTCTAATGAACTTTCAACTGTCGAGACGCATATGCAATCACCCTATCATCTTGCATCAATACTGCTCCAATCCCAACACGTGAAACATCACAATATACTGTAAAAGATCCTGAACCTGATAGCAACACCAACACTGGTGCTAAAGTCAAGGATATCTTGAGCTTATGAAAGCTCACCTCACACTCTTCCGACCATTTAAATGGGTCACCCTTCTGAGTCAATCTCGTCATCGGGGCTGCTATAGATGAGAACCCTCCACAAAACGATGGTAGTATCCTGCCAAACCCAAGAAGCTCCTGATTTCCGTGTCTAAAGTGGGTATAGGCCAGTTCTTGACTGCCTCTATCTTCTTAGGATCTACCTGAATACCCTCTGCTGATACGATGTGACCCAAGAAAGCTACTGAATCTAACTAGAAGTCACACTTTGAAAATTTTGCATACAACTGATTATCCTTCAATGTCTGGGGTGCTATACGGAGGTGCTGCTCATGCTCCTCCCGACTGCGAGAGTATATAAGAATATCATCAATGAACACAATTACGAAGGAATCCAGATAAGACTTGAAAACTCGATTCATCAAATCCATAAAGGCTGCTGGGGCATTAGTTAAGCCAAAAGGCATCACTAAAAATTCATAGTGCACATACCTTGTCCGAAAGGCTGTCTTAGGAACATTGAACGCCGTAATCTTGAACTAATGGTAGTTCGATCTCAGATCAATTTTTGAAAACGCACTGGCACACTGAAGCTGATTAAATAAATCATCAATTCTCGACAATGGATACTTGTTTTTTATAGTAACTTTATTCAACTGCATGTAATCTATATACATTCTCATCGATCCATCCTTCTTCTTTACGAACAAAACTGGTGCACCCCAGGGCGAGACACTAGGCATGACGAAAACCTTATCAAGAAGGTCTTGCAACTGTTCTTTCAATTCTGGTAGGGCCATCCGATATGGAGGAATCTAAATAGGCTGAGTGCCTGAAGCCACATCAATACAAAAATTGATATCCCTGTCGGGTGGCATCCTCGGCAGGTCTGCAGGAAAACACTTCGAGAAACTCCCGAACAATAGGCACTGACTCTATTGAAGAAATTTCGGCATCAGAATCACGAATATGAGCCAAATAAGACAAACATCCCTTTTCAACCATGCGACGAGCCTTGACATAATAAATCACTCTACTGGGAGAATGACCAGGAGTCCCTTTCCATTCTAACCGAGGTAATCCCGACAAAGCTAAAGTAACTGTCTTGGCGTGACAGTCCAAGATGGTAATAAGGTGACAACCAATCCATGCCCAATATGACATCAAAATCTACCATGTCAATAAGAAAAAGGTCTACACTAGTTTCAAGACCCTCAATAACGACTACGCACGAACGATATATATGATCTACCACAATAGCATCCCCCACCGGCTAGACACATAAACAAGGACACTTAAGGAGTCACGGAGCACAACCAAATACGAGGAAAAATATGATGACACATAAGAATAAGTAGGCCCTGGATCAAACAAAACTGAAGTAGCTTTATTAGAAACCGAAATGGTACATGTGATAACTACATCGGAGGACTGCCTCGGGTCTGGCTGGAAATGCATATAATCGGGGCTGGGCCCCACCACCCTGAACTACATCATCGGGAGGACCACTAATAGGTGGACCTCCACCTCTAGCGGGCTGGCCTCCACCTCTAGCATTCTGACCTCTACCTCTGGCTACCTGACCCCTACCCCGAGCTGGCTGGGCAGGTGGTGCTGCAACTGGTGCCGGAACTATAGCACGACAACTCTAGTACTGAGAAGTATCTGTCGCATGAGGAAAATACCTAGGATGTTCCTTGAGTCACCACAAGTATAACAAGACCTCGGCTGTTGAGACTACTTGCCGAAAAACTGACCCTGTCGACTTGGATACCCCCCTGAAAACTCTAGAGAGAAGGTGCATCAATAGGGGCTGACTGATCAAAATAAGGCAAATGAGAGCCATGACCACCTGGGACGTCTGAAGTGCTGAATTAAATGGCCTGGAAGGATGGCCTCTGCCCTGAGTACTCCCTCTTCTAGATGAGGCATCACTGAACCCACCGGAATGGCGAGGTCTCTTGTCTGACCCCTGACCTCCCATCCCAAGAACCAAATCAACTCTCTAGGCCACATTGGCCGCGTCCTGAAAGGAAATCTCAGCCCCCGTCTCTTTGGCCATCTGCAACCTGATGGCTAAGCAAGGCCCTCAATAAATCTCCTAAGTCTCTCTCTCTCTCTCTCTCTCTCTGTAGGTAACAAAAGAATAGAATGCTGAGACAAATCCACTAAGCGATTCTCATACTGGGTAACTGTCATGCCGCCTTACTAAAGACGCTCAAAGTGATGACTCTTCTCTTCTCTAGTAGTGATAGGCATAAATTTCTCCAAAAAGAGGTGAGAAAACTAATCCCAAGTCAGAGCAGGGGACCCGGCTGGTCTATTCAACAAATAATCCCTCCACCATTTCTTAGCGGAACCAGTCATCTGAAACGCGGGGAAGTTGACCCCATTGGTCTCCAAAATACCTATATTACGAAGAACCTCATGACAGCTGTCCAGATATTCCTCAGGATCCTCTGAAGTAGCACCACTGAAGTGAACAGGAAAAAGCTTGATGAACCTTTCCAGTCTCCACAAAGCATCGGAAGTCATAGCTGCCCCATCAGCAGTCGGGGCTGCAGCAACTGTCTGAACTACCCCAACTGGGTTGGCTGCTGGGGGTCTGGACCTGAGGAGTAGTCTGATCAGGAGTGTGGGTAGCAGGAGTCTGGACCCCTCCTCCAGCCTGAGATACGACTGCTGCAACAGGGAGTGCGCCAGTCTGGGCTAAACTCTCCATAAGGCCCACTAATCGAGCCAAAGCATCCTGAAGCATCGGGTAGCAATGAACCCCTTTGGGACCTGAACTGGTCCAGCTGGAACGGTCTGAGCTGGAGCCCCCTCATCAATCTCAACCTGGGGTTGTAGTATGAGCAACGGGCTGAGTCCTGCCTCTGCCTCGGCCTCTAACGTGGCCTCGGCCTCTGCTCTTAATAGAAACTATTGCTGCTGCTGGAGGACCGGATTGTTGGTCAACGGAAGAGGAAGTGCGCGTTCTCGCCATATGCAAGAGAATAGAAGAGTTTAATCAGTATTTTTTTTGAAATATCAAGAATCGCACGACAGAGTAGAAATAAAATGAGTTTGTTCCTAAATTGATAGCCTCTTAGAGATAAGCACAAACGTCTCCGTACCAATCCCTCAAACTCTATTAAGCTTGTTCGTGAATTGTGAGACCTAGGAAACCTAGAGCTCTGTTACCAACTTGTCACGACCCAAATTTCTAACCCACTGGATCATGATGGCGCCTAACACCACACTTGCTAGGAAAGCCAATGTTAGAACTTAACTAACCATTTTATTTTAACAATTTTCTTAAACATGAATAAACAATTCAAAAATGAATACTGAATCTAATATTTCTCAATAAATAACCTCATGAATAATAACTGAATAAATAAACCGAACCACGAACTAAATATATACTATATAACTACCTAGGGTCTGGTATCATAATTCACGAACTACTAAAGAGTACTACAAATAAATGGGCTGTAAGAAATATGTCTCTGTTTTGAATGAAATAAAACAATATCTAAATAAATAAGGGAAGACTCCAGGAATCTGCGGACGCCAGCAGATCTACCTTGTGTCTTCGTGTAAAAACTCAACTATGCTCAAAGAATCAGCTCTGACCGGTACTTGGATCTGCACAAGAAGTGCAGAGTTTAGTATCATTACAACCGACCTCATTTGGATCATGCACGGCATCAACCTTCGTTTTTACATTCCTCCTTACAAATCACAGAATCATTAACAACATACAAAGAGGGATTTCGCAAGTAATCGATATTTCATCATAGTTTCTATTTTCATTTATCATTTAAATCTCAATTCAATATTCACAATATTATCCATCATGGTGGAACCGGGTACGAAACTTCCAGCATTTCAACAACAACGATAATCACAAGTAATAGGCTTTACAACTACCAAAATAACAAGAATTTACTTTCACTCGCATGTTATGACCTGACCACAACATATAGGTACTCGTCACCTCACCTATACATTGGATTTAGCAGCAAAACAGGTAACAAGTAGTCACACAATACATATTCCCTCAAGCTAAGGTTAGACACAACACTTACCTTGAATTCACAGGCCACTCACTGCTCAAGCACTGGTTTTCCTTTGGAATTGGGGTTCAACTCACTCGTATCTAATCATAAATAGTTCAATATCATTAATTAGTTCTAAAGGAACTACTTTACTGAATAATTATGGTTTTCTTAAGTTTTCTCAAAAAAAGTTATAAACCGACCCCAAGCCCGCTTGATCCAAACTCGGGGTTCGGACCAAATTCTGTCTACCCATACACCCCCGAGCCCGAGTATGTAATTAGTTTCAAAATTTGACCCCAATTCGAGGTCAAAATTTGATTATACAAAATTCTCTAATTCTACCCAAACCCCTAATTTCTATCATGAAAATTCTTGATTTTTGATTAAAAATTGATGAAAAATATTGGGTAATCGAAAGAGAAGAGTTTAGAATCGTTTACCAACACTTTGAGAATGAAATTGTAGGTTGAAAATCGCCTCTAGGTCTTTTTAGTTCGAAAATATGAAGAAAATAGGTTCTTCCCGTGTTAAAATCGTTATTAACCCGTTGGACATGCCTTCATCGCGTTCGCGATGGGCATGTCGCGTTTGCGTAGAGTCTGGCCCAATGGCCTTCGTGTTCGCAGAGCTGAGGACAAATTCGAGGAGCTTTAATCCAGATGGCCATCGTGATCGCGGTCGCGTCCCAATGGACGCGTTCGCATAGAAGAAGCGTGAGCCCCCTCCCCCAGTCCCATTACTCTCCGCGTTCGCAATAGCATGGTCGCGTTCGTGAAGGGTAACCCCCCCCCAGTGCTTCGCGTTCACGCCCAGGTTATGCATTCGCGTAGCACAAAATGACCCCCAAAAAATTTACTCTACGCGATCGCGATGAAGAATGAATCAGTGCACCAGAAACAGATTTACAATAGTTATTTCTAAGTTCAAAACACCCTGAAACCTACCCCAAAACTCACCTGAGCCCTCATGGCTCTAAACCAAATATGCATGCAAGTCTAAAAATAACATAAGGACTTTCTCATGCGATCAAATCATGAAAATAACATCAAAAACTACAAATTTAACCTCAAAACTCAAGATTTCCTCAAGAACACTCAAATTTCTAACTCTTCAACCGGACGTACAAATCACGTCAATTCAACTCCGATTCTCATCAAATTTCAAAGATAAGACATAATATCATAACAAACTTTTACCGGGCTTCGAAACAAAAGTACGGGCCCGATACTAATGAGTTCAAACATTAATTCATTTCTTTATTTCCTTAAAAATCAAGCATAACAATTTTCTTCAAAAATTGATTTCTAAAGCTAGGGACCTCGAGAATTCAATTCTGGGCATACGCCCAAGTCCCATATTTTACTGCGGACCTTCCGGAATCATCGGTACACGGATCCGGGTCCATTTGCTCAAAGTGTTGAACAAAGTCAACTTAAACAAAATTTTAATTCCAAAAATTATTATTTCTCATATTTTCACATAAAAAGCTTTCCGATTTCACGCCCGGACTGCGCATGCAAATTGAGGTAAATAAAATTAATCTTTTTAAGTCTAATGAGCCTAGAAAGGAGTCTTAGTTTATAAGATGACCCTTTGGGTCATCATATTTATGAATGTACACTGTCTTAGATGCTTGCTGGTTTTGTACATGAGTTTAGAGTTGGTTCAAAGTTGTTCTGGTACTGGTGTGAACAAAGAATTTGGATTGGTTGAGATTAACAAGAATTAAAAAGTATCTTTGGGTTATATTTTTAGTAGCTACATTGAACTCGATAGGAGCTTTATGCACACCCTTAATTAATCGAATATCGTGATTATTTATACGTTCACGTAGCATAGTTATGATTCCCAAAATTAAAATCAAGGTACGCGTTCACGTGAATTTTGCCAAAATTTCATAAATAATTAAGTGTTGTGAACTGTGTACATGTACGTGTGACATGATTCCTGATGCACCAAACAAAAAGAGTACACGTGCGCGTGACTCATTTCAAGATAATTCCATAATTGCGAATAATCAAGTAATTAAAAACGCTTAAAAGGCTAACTACACGTAGGTCCTATAAACTAGTAATTAAACAATTTAAGCCAGGTATGATTATAAGTGACCGTGCTAAAACCACGGAACTCGGGAATGCCTAACACCTTCTCCCGGGTTAACATAATTTTTTACCCGATTTTCTGATTTCGCAGACTCTAAAACAGAGTCAATTTTCCTCGGTTTGGGATTTAAAATAAACGGTGACTTGGGACACCATAATTATCCCAAGTGGCGACTATGAAATTAAAAATTAATCCCAATTTGATTAATGTCACTTAAATTGGAAAAATCCCTATATCCCCTTTCGGGAAAAAAGAGGTGTGACAACCTCGATTTTGGGCGATTTTTGAGGAGATTTTCAAGGAGTTGATTGGGGTAAGTGATTTTGACTCGGATTTGATTATTTTACATGAACCCTTCATTGTTTTTACCATTTAATTAGTGTTTTGGGTTAGAAAAATTTTGAAAATTTGTGAAAACTTCATAAGCTATATTTTCAGGATTTGAAAGGCGATTTGGGGTCAGAATTGAATAATTCTAGTTTGGTTGAACTCATTATAAAATGGGTGTTTGGATTTTGTAATTTTGGTCGAGTTACGAGATGCAGTTCTGGGGTTGACGTTTTAAGTTGACTTTATGTTTTCTTTAAATAAAGCAACTTTACTGTCCGAAATAGTTTCCTATGGTTTGTATTTATGGTATAAGTTATTTTGGCTAGATTTGAGTTGTTCAGAGTTGGATATTTGCGAAAAAGACTAACCACTGGATTGAGTTAGCGTTTTTTGAGGTAAGTGTCTTGCATAACTTTGTGTGGAAGAATTACTCCTTAGGATTGGTGTTATTTTGTGTTAAATTGTGGTACGAGAAAAGCGTGCATGCAATGTGACGAGTGGGTACACGGGCTAAATGTGGCAATTGACCGGTTTAAGCTCTGTAGATTCTTTTCATGCCTTTTATTGAGTTGTCATAACATGTTATATCCATCATCGTTAATCTATCCTCACATGCTTCACTTAAAATTATTAATATTTGTCTCATCTCTTACTTCTTATTTTCCCTTACATGCTTAGTTGAAGTTACTGTTTTCTGATTGCCTTGTTAAATATTTAACTGTTGAGTTACCTTACTTTAAGTTGTTATTTCTTGAAATATTTTATTGTTGAGTTTTGGTGTTGAAGTTGTAAAAGTCGTGATTACATTGAGGCAAAGTTATAAATTGTTGAAATACCATTCTTGTTGAACTATTCACTTTCAGTTGCTATTGTTGAGACTGTTGTACACATTGTGGTTGAGCCCTGAGCTATTTATTGTGGAAATATTGTTATTGTTGACTTCTTTGGCAAGTTGTGGTATTGGACACTTGAGGTGCGATTTCTGATATGTTGTGATATTGATATGCATGCAGTGGTATAAGGATAGAGGTTGATACGCATGCATTGAGATAAGGTGGGCTTGATACACATGTTGCTAGTAAGGGAACTACTTGAAGCCACATAGTGTGATAAGGTGGGCTAAAAGGCAAGTAGCTATTAAAAAAAAAATATTTCCAAAACTAAATGCAAGGATCCCGCTGTGATATAAGAAAATATTGTGATTGTGATTGTGAAATGAGATACGAGGCGGTACCTCAGACATGATTCTTATTATTACCTTTCATTTACATCACTTGTGTTTTGTTTGCATCATTTCCTTGATGCTCTTATTATGTGTTTCCTCCCTTGATACCTTTATTGCTTTAAATTTCAGTGTAGCTTATCTTGTTGTATTTCTTCATTGTTTCATTCCTTGTTTCCATTATTATATTGTACCATACATGTTCAGCTTCTTTATTTATTCCAGCAGGTGTCTTGACCTGACCTCGTCACTCCTCTACCAAGGTTAGACTTGATACTTACTATGTACCACTGTGGTGTACTCATACTACGTTTCTGCACATCGTTTTGTGCAGATCCAGGTACTTCATACTAGCCTAGGAATTCGTGAGTTGAGCTTGGATCAGAGACTTCAAGGTTACCTGCCGGCGTTCGCAACCCTCAAAGTCACCTTCTATCTTAGTTTCTATTGCATACTCCTAGTATAGATACTAATGTATTAGGGATGTTTTAGTATACTCGTGTAGAGATTATAACTCGGTCTCACCAGATTTTTGGGTGTTATTATCAGTTGTATTATTGAGTCCTCTCTATGATAGTTGTTGGTTTAGTTGAAAGTTTCATTATTATTTCCATTAATTCTTCATGTATTTAGACTTACCTAGTTTTAGAGACTACGTGCCATCAGGACATCCTACATAGGGAGATTGGGGTCGTGATAATCCATTTATTGTCATTCCCCACTATCAATTTGAATTCAAGCGGAACCCTAGACTTGAATGCCACAATAAAAAGGGGCATTTTATATGTTCAACAACGACGCATCTAAGATCATCAGAAATATACTATGAAAAATACATGTAACAGCATTAAGAATTTAAGAATTTCCTATTGTTCCGAAAGTTCAAAAGTCATGTTCTGCTCTCTTTTTCTTTCCTTCTTGTTCGAGTTCGATTACTGGGCTTTGGATGTGAGTTTGTATCCCTAGTACAGCTATTGAACGCTCTTACTTGGCTTTCTGCCTTGTAGAAGGTCAGTACACACTAATCCCTTTTTGCTTTAAATTAGTCGTATCGTATTGTGTTCATGATGATTTCTTAACTGGTTCTCTACCATTTATGTTAAGCTATTGATGATATGAAACTATATTTGTCATGACCAACCTTTGCATGCTATTTCTATTATTAACTTGGTGATTCCCTGGTTGAAGTATGCTATATTGATGCTTCTATCAAATATGTGTGCTTAACCTTATCTTCCACGACTCGGTTAGTAAGAGGCAGACTAAATGATATTTCTGTGATTACCTTTGTCCCTATGATTAAGTTAAGCCAATTCTTGTGCTGATTTTGTACATAACCTGCCTCTGTTGGTTGGAGAAAACATTATATCAGTGAAGCTAACTGAAATCATGCTCTTAAACCTTTCTGTGTGTCCGTGTTTCCCCAGATTACTTGACTCTCCAACTTGTGTCATTGTTTCATGTTATAAATGGACTTTCCAACAACTCATATCATGACCTGTCTACCTGAATAACCTTATTTAATAGGCATGTTATTCATATCCTGTTTGTTTTACACTCTGGGTAATCCATGAGGCTATAATGTTGTTACCATTAAGACCCTACTGAGCTTCATAATTAATTTAGATAGGTCCCAGCTATAATCTTGTAATCTTGGAAAAAAAATCAAGTTTTATAAAACACATCTCTATTCTGTCAATACTTCCCACATTGATCCATCCTGGTACCTGTATTATTCTATTGTTTAGTTCAGTTCCTACTTTCATATCAACATGTTAGGCCGTAATTAACAACCTGCTTATGTTGTTACAACAAAACAATCCTTGTTTGTTCTTTGTAATAATTTGGTAAGTGAAGAAACCATGCAATGAACCTTGCTAATTATGTTAGGAAAACTGTTCTCTATTGATTCCTATAATGAAGTTAACACTTGCACTCTCATGACTATTTAAGTTTATGTGAGATTCTGCGTCTGTGATAATAGGCTTAATTTACATAGTTTAATGTATGTTTATGCTCTAACTTAATGATACTTCCCTGTCTTAACGATTATTAAATGATGATAAATTGACTCTAATTGTGATTTTTGTGTTTCACAGGAGTACAATGCACTATTGACGACTTAGGATGGTGATTCGTGCGAAATTGAAGAAGAGCAGCCCCATGGGATAATTTGTGGAGGACTTGAGGGATGAATACGCTTGAGACAGAAGGAAACCCCATTAGCACGGGCTGTAGCGCGATACTAGCGCGCCCACGCTAGTCCAGTGATCGTCCAAGCAGTGTAAAACTCAACTAGCGCGGGCATTAGCGCGAGACTAGCACGCCCGTGCTAGTCCAGACAGGAAAAATAATTCGAAAGAAGTATTTTTGGAAGTTCGGGGCCAATCCACTTAACGTATAAAAGGTTAAATTCGCCCAAAGGAGTAGATTATCAAGGTTTAGAGTTTAGAACAAGAAAAGCAACGGCAAGAGGCAAGGAGGCAATTAGGCATCAATCCATATGTCCTTCTTTTGTGCTTTTACCTTTGCTAATGAATTCTTTTGTAGTTTTTATCATTATTATGAGTAGCCAACTTTTCTAATCTAAGGTGTTGGTGGAACCCGTTGGGGGATGACTTTATTGTGATATTAATATAGTTTTGGTTGGTTGTTAATCTCTATTTGTTCAACTACGTTCTTGTTGTAGTTGATTGAAGGGCCCTCAATTAGCTGTGCCTATTTATTATGTATCTACTTGAGAGAGAGTGCATATTTACGTAGTTGTTTGAACACCACCACTCCCAGAGTATAGGCGAGAGTCATAACCGATGGTTTAGAGGTTGGATTAGAGATAACAATACCTCGGGTGCAATCTAAAGTGAATTGTAATGCAATCTAGCTAGCGTAACTTGAGAGAGTGCGTCTAGTAAATTATCATAATTACTTGAGAGAGATTTATGGTAGCTGGAGTATTCATGATTGATAGAGACAACTAAATCAAAACTATATGAAGTATATAAGAAGGAAGTTCACCAAAGGCGGAAACTCTAACCTTAGACCTTTAATCCAATTGTTTACAATTTATTGTTAGTTAATCTTAAGTTTATTATTTCTGTTCAGCTGTAGTAGTAGAGACAACACAAAGTGATATATACCCAACGTTTGAGAATGTTGACTATTGAGAATCTAGTAATCTAAAGACGACATTTGATACGTTAATTCCCTGTGGGATTCGACTTTGGGCAAAATACCCGGATTATATTTGCAACGCCCGCTTAGTCTTTTAATAGACATAGTTGAGCGTTATGAAATTTTGGTGCCGTTGCCGGGGAGTTAACGGTATTATCAAATGTAGCTGTAGGTGTACATATTGCTAGGTTTCAAGTTTGATTTTTTTTTTAGTATTTAATTTTTATTTTCTTTATTTTAGTTGTATTTGTTAATTTGAAAAAATATGGCATTGTTGAATTATGAGAGTTTAGATGTTGGTAATTCTACTTTTGATCCTCGTTATGCATATTATGGAGGAAACCACCCAGGGCAAAATTATCAAAATATTCCCGGGAGCGAGTTATGTGCACAAACTCAATCTTATGTGTGGAATGTGTGTGATATGTGTGGTGGTCAAGATGGTCACTTTCATGGTTGTGCTTATATTTCTTATCTTCCCCCAACCCCTTACTTTGATGGTTCTTCTTTTTCTTGTGAAGTTAATAGGAACAAAGAACCCAGGTATGAGGACCTGAAAGAGATCGAGGATGTGCTAAAGTGCCTTACGGAACAATATGATGAGATACAATTGCAGGTACAAAGTCAAGAGGTAAATATTCACAACTTGGAGGCTCAAGCAAATAAAGTAATTGAACCCTGTAAAGCGCAACAAGTTGACATTGTGGATAGTAGCCAATATGAGTATGGATTGACTGCAGAAATTTCCATTATAATGGAGGATTTAAAAAAATACGAGGATGAGCTAGAGGAGAAGGGCAGAGTAGAACACCAACAATCAATCGAACTAGATTTTGTGGATGCCAATGTCGTAGAAGAGATACTAGAGTCAACCAAGGATACATATTTAGTTGACTCTAGTGTCATTAGTGTTAAGGATGTTGACAATCCCAATGTTGTGTAGTTGAGCGCATTGGTCCACATTCCAAGTACTTTTCCACATTGTGTTTGGAAGATGATATGGAAATAGAGTCGTCCGAGCCACTTGAGGAGTCAAGGAGTAAGGAACAAGATGCCTATATTCTGGAATTCTTCGTGTCAGAAAGTTGGGAATACACATCTCATCCAAAGGCCAAGAAGTGCAGAATACTATATTATTTTATTAGGCCAGTCAGATTCATTCTACCACCCCAGGAGCATGATCACAAAGAAGAATCAAACCTTGGAGTCCAATTCATAAATTCGAAGTGGAGGCAGAAAGTGATTCACGTCGTGCCGCGACGTTAAATCAAGCGCTTGTTGGGAGGCAACCCAACTCTACTGCTTTCTTTTATTTTGTTTTGTGTTTTTTTTTTTTGTTTTTTTTTTCTAATTGTATTATTTTTGTAGTGTCAATTTTTTTTTTTTTTTGATTTTTTAAGAGCATGGAACGCAAAGCCACTGGAAAGATGCAATAGCAAACCAGATGGTTGGAACTAAATGCGAGGTACCCGCACGAAGGACCAGGCATGGGAGAAGTCTGAGTACCCCATGAGATGCTAGTGCTTCGGTCTTTGGCCTACCAGGGATTTTTTTTTTACCCTCTTATATGTATGGGTGCGCATTGGGGACAATGCACGATTTTAAGTGTGGGGTGAGGAGATTGTCTGGGTAACTTTCTATGCTATTTTAGTTGTGTTAGTTTAATGGAATAATTTTTTTTAGCGCGCCCACGCTAGTCCAGTGATCGTCCAGGCAGTGTAGAACTCAACTAGCGCGGGCATTAGTGCCAGACTAGCGCATCCGCGCTAGTCCAGACGGGAAAAATAATTCGAAAGAGGTATTTTTGGAAGTTCGGGGCCAATCCCCTTAACCTATAAAAGGTTCAATTCTCCCAAAGGAGTAGATTATCAAGGTTTAGAGTTTAGAACAAGAAAAGCAAGGGCAAGAGGCAAGGAGACAATTGGGCATCAGTCCATATCTCCTTCTTTTGTGCTTTTACCCTTGCTTATGAATTCTTTTGTAGTTTTTATCATTATTATGAGTAGATAACTTTTCTAATCTAAGGTTTTGGTGGAACCCGTTGAAGGATGATTTTATTGTGATACTAATATAGTTTTGGTTGGTTTTTAATCTTTATTTGTTGAACTACGTTCTTGTTGTAGTTGATTGAAGGGCCCTCAATTAGCTGTGCCTATTT
>ML331314.1:0-44694 GCA_005239505.1 Nicotiana paniculata | reverse complement strand
GGGGCAGCTGTGAACACCCAATTTTTGCCCTACAAGGAAATTACTCCTAAAATAATCAAAAATCATTTTAATAAATTTTAGGAACTTTTCCTTATTTAGCTGCATTCTATGCATGTTTAATAATTCTAAAATCATAAAATAAAATAAAAATCATAAAAAATGTTCGAGTCTTGATTTCATTAGCATGTTAGATTTTAAACTTCATTTTTAGGATTTAATCACATCGTAAATGCATCTTCTAAAAAATCAAAATTGTATACATAGTCTTAGTTAATTAGTTTTAACATAGTTAATTATTTGATTAGTAGTTAAGATGGATAATTGATTGATTTTTACAAAGGGTGGTATCAAAATTGGAGTTTTAAAACTAAGTGGCTAATTTGAAAGAAGAGATTTAGTTGATTCTTGAATTGGGTTAACCTTGCAAAGAAAAATTGGCCTGCTTTGTTGAAGCCCAGAATTCCTACACACCCACACCCAAGCCCACATTTGAATCGGCCCAACACCCCTTCAGACGCCTAAACGTCGTCGTTTCGCCCTTTCCCCTCACCTATTAAAAATAAACCTAGACCTAGGACCTATAGACCTAGAGAGGACCCCCCCCCCCATCTGAAAGAGGACAGCAGCCGCACCCCCCTCTCATCTCCTCTCCTCTCCTCACGCCTCTAACGCCAAGCAACACCACCTAGGCAGCCGTTGCTGACCTCTGTCTTCTCCATTTCTCTTCAGCAACCTTTCACCTCTATTCCACTTAAATGCTCGCCGGAAAGCGAGCCCTCCCCAGTCCCTTTCGACCACACTGTCCGAAACACACACACACATACACTCACGAAAAAGGAAAGAACAGAGATCGGCTCTTTGTTTGATAATTGAGTTGTGATGGTAAAGAGTGCGTATGTTTAGTAAATGGTTTCATGTGTTTCAGTGCACAAATACTCTGAATCAACCATTAGAATTTGGCTTGTTTTTGGTTCCTCCAAAATTGACAAGCTTGTCACTCCATCTCCTCTCAAAAAAGATGATACCAAAGTCTACGATCTTCAACTCAAATCTCAAACTCCTGATGTTACTGCTTGTCGTGACTTTACTTCTTTCCATGGCTACTAACCGCTGGCTCAGGCCTGAGTTGTAGGTGTTGCCATCGAAATATAAGGACTTCAGTTGGTTCGAGGAACTCTGTCGACCTCCATTAACACCGACGAAATCGCATATTAGGTCCTGTTTGCGTTTCCGGTCCCGATGTTGTTGTTCGATTTCAGTTTTCCTATCTCAATGGTTATTGCTACTGTATAAAACTTGGCTTGGATTTCTCTTTATTAAAACATTACACATGGTTTTCCATCGGTGAAGGTCCGTTCCCTTTTATTTTTTTTGTCACTCCATTAAGTTGTCATCACTATGTTGTATGTTTTCCATAATCGAATGTAGTGAGCTGCAACAGAAAACCATGAATCCGTTGTCCTTATTTCCTTGTTCTCATTATCTGGTTTTGTCTTATTTTTCTATTTCTCTTAGTTATGTTATTGATTTTGCATATAATCTGTTTGTTTAGCTCAACGGTGAATCCCTTTTTTTGGTTTAGTCTTGATTTGCTAAATATCAGTTTAATTTGTATCATGCCATTCTTATGGTGTAGATTAGAGGTCTGATTCAAAGTTTAGGATAATATGTGACTTGGGTTTGATGAGATAGCTACAGGGAAATGGGTTGGGCCGTAGTGTGGTTTTGAAAATTTTGAATTTGATTTAAAAATTAGGAAGATTTGGACCCTATTACAAGGTATTGGGTTTTAGTTGTTGGGTTGTGGAGTAGCTATAATTGGTCACTTGCTAATAATAGTTAAATCATATATTTCTTCCACAATTCTCATTCCATAAATCATGACCTTACAACAATCTCAAACATAGGAAATGAACAATTTTTAACTCGTAACTTGCTTTAGGTGCAATAAATAAATAAATTATCGTGGCTATGGGTGCCGTTCTCGTGGCATGGTCACGATACGTAAATCTCATTCGGGTGTGCATTTCATGTAATCCGACCAAAACGACAAGTGCACGCCATCATGACTTGTTCCAAAAGAATCCCATAAATATCAAGATGGTTTATATACATACCCCGTAAGCCAAAAATACCTCTTTTAGATAAATAATCCAAACCGTAGAGAATAATTGAGTATCTCCTCAAATAGGCATGTTTAATCGTCATGACCATAGTCATGACTATATAATCTACACTCGGGAGTGGCAACTCATGTCCCCGACTCTAACTCAAAACAATAATAAAAAATCAACATGCTGTAAATTGCGAGTGTNGACTCTGAAAACTAAATAAATCTCAAATCCGAATAATGTCACTTAAAGTGGAAAAACTCCCTTATTACCCCTTCATCAATCCGGGGGTAGTGGAAAAAGGAGGTGTGACAATAGGTTGAGATGAAAATAATTGCAAATTTGAGATACGCAGTTAAGAAGATATAGCATGACAGTAAAGGAAATAAAACTTTCAGATAAGTCAATTAGGAGTCAAGTAGGCAATAGGAGTAAATCCAAAAGTAAGAACTTCCACATTTAAGCAAATAAAGATGACACTAGAAATTAGGAAATTCAATCATGCTAAGGACAATTCATACTCGGCGAATATAAGGATCTAATATTCCTAAATGGGTCAAATTTCCACAAATAAGTCCGAGCATGCACTCGTCACCTCGCGTACATGGACTACAATCAACATAGAAGACTCAAATCCTAAGGAGTAATTTCCCCACACAAGGTTAGGCAAGATACTTACCTCAACCGCTCAAAACAAACTTGAAATCACGTTTTTGCCACAGGTATCCGACTCCCAATGGCCCAAATCTACTGAAATCAATAGCATCATGTAAATAATACTACAAGCAACTAGTTTAACAAATAAATTCGAAGCTAAAATGCTAAATTAGGAAAATTGCCCAAAAAGTTTCCCGGGTCCACGTCTCGGAATCGGGTAAAAATTATATTTTCCGGACACCCATTCACTCACGAGTCTAAACATATGAAAATCTCTCAAATTGGAGGTCAAAAACCCAATCAAAACTCAATAATTCGGTCTATGAAGTTTATCCCATTTTCTACCCAAAATTTTCGAAACTAAAGGTTGGATTTAAGGTTGGAAACATGGAAATTGGTCTATAATGGATAGAAATCACTTACCCAAACTACCCAGGTGCAAAAGCCTCTCTCGAGCTCCCTAATTCGAAAATGGTGAAAATAACATAAACTCTCGGTTCTGTCCCTTTTCTGCCCAGTAATTCCGCACCTACGCCCCTGGGACCACACCTGCAGTCCCGCACCTGCGGAACTACCATCACAGGTGCGAAAATCCACTAAAAAGCCTTGGGTCGCACCTACGGTCAAATGGTCGCACCCGCGGCTCCACACCTGCGAGGATTGGGGGTTTGGGCTAAGTTCCGCACCTGCGAACTCCTTGTCGCACCTGCAGAAGGTCCATCACAGGTGCGAGACACCAGAACCAACAATGGTTCAGCTGTCTCCCAAGTTCTAAAAAGACCCGATGAGCATCCTAAACGTACCCAAGGCACCCCAGGACCCCGTCCAACCACACACACAAGTCATATAACCTAACACGAACTCGCTCGAGGTTTCAGACCACGTAAAACAACACTAACACGATGAACTAAACTAAAAATCCATGAAAATTCTTCAAACTTCTATAAACATTAAGTTTTGCATTTAAGGTCTGAATCTCGTCAAACAAAGTGAGTTTCTTACCAAATTTCACATATAACACATATAAATCATGTCGAACTTGTACCGGGCTTCAGAATCGCAATGCGGGCCTGATATCACAGGTTTCACCTCAAATTTCATTTTCAACAACCTTTATATTTTTCAGAAAACAATTTTCTTTAAAAATTCATTTCTCGGACCTGAGACCTCGGAATTCGACTCCAGGCATACGCCCAAGTCTCATATTTTCCTACGGATCCTCCGGGACTGTCAAATCACGGTTTAACAGCTTTTCACATAAAGGCTTCCCGGCTACACGCCCGGGCTGCACATGCAAATTGAGGTGAGATAGAAGGAGGTTTTCACGACCTCGGAACACAGAATTAGATAGAATATACGGGATGACCCTTTTTTGGGTCATCACAATCTCCCCCTCTTAAACAAACGTTCGACCTCGAACGTGCTAAGATTCACTTTGAACTAATCAAATCACTGATTGCGCATTTCAAACACACACCCGCGGGTGATCCCATGTCACCGCAATCTACATAAGACTGACGACACCACCACAACAACAATTTATCTTTTCTATTACTACTGGTAAGCCTCATACCTCAATTTCTCACCTTCTACTCATTTCCAAAATGGCCGATTCTAAATCCACATCCGACATCAGCCCCAACCAGTTGCATTAACTCATGACTATACCCATAAGGCATGACCACATAATATATCACATCACACCTACGTTCATAATAACACTTGGGTCACAATGGCTGCTCGAAATTAACTCAGCATTGGCAATTAGCCTCATATCCGATAGAACTATATTCCCAGCCTCCATCACACTGATAATAAATCAAGAAACAGGAAGACTTCATAACCTTGACACTCAAATCACCCAGTTACCCAGCAAGATAAAACTCAAGGAACACAAAACGAAAATGAATGAATATGAAAGGAGAAGCACATAAGGAAACTATCAAACAAGCCCGACAGGAACAACTCTCTATCAATGCTAACTTACCCAACAACATAACAAGGAAGGAACTATAGCACATGAACAAATCATAAGGATACCATCCTGATAAAATTTCCACTGCGGTACTCAGCTAGGTCCAAACATATCGGATCACAAAATATCACGAGGACCTCGCCCTCAAATATGAATCACATACCGAAAATAAATGTCATACCTATTGAAATTTCTCTAATAATTTATCTCAGCTGATAAAAATCATAACGCTGGCTTATCTCACATCTCGATGGAGTATCAAATCACAACTCGTAAAAAAATTACTCAGGAATCCCATCAGACTTACCGTACTGGACAACAAGAATTTACTACTAGTCCCATATCTCTCAATACTGAATATAAACAAACAAATGAACATGGGATACTACTCACAGAATCCTCCAACATGAGCAAACACAAAAATAGAGTGTAAAGCATGTAACTCACTCATAAACAAAACAACATTGAGGGAACTCGTCCCGACCAGTAGAGCTATAATGAAATACAAATGGTGCCCCTCTGTAACAAAACAAAACATACATGTACTATAACATCTGGCACAACGGCCTCGAGTCTACTATACGAAACACATCAACGGGTCGGGCCTCCCCCTCTTGGGCGCCCTCTACTAGCCTGAATGCCCCGATGTAACACATCTGCCAGGAACCTGGGACAATCTCTCATCCTTTGGCCGATATCTCCAGACTCAAAACAACCTCTCTGCTGATGTGGTTGTGGAAACTACGCGGCCCGAGTACTCTGAGACCCATGAGTACATGAAAGCCCATATGAAGCCGGCAATGCAAACTGAACTGGCTGACCCATAAAACCTTTATCGTGTCGTACCCTGCCTCCATAATAAGGACCAGTAAATCTCTCCGGCCCACGAGGCCTCCTCACCTCTCTGCCCTCTCTCTCCTGGCCTCGTCTGACATCTCTATCATAGTCCCACCTGTCGTCTCTCTCACGATCTAGCATGCCCTCAACTCTGTGAGCAATCCCTACCACCTACTGAAATGAAATATCTGACTCTAACTCCTGAGCCATGCTAATTCGAATATCACGCCTGAGGCCCTCAATGAATCTGCGAACATGCTCTCTAACTGTAGAAACCAAAGTAGGTGCATGCTTGGCCAAATCACTGAACCTGACGGCATACTCTGATACTGACATATTGCCCTGGCACAGCCGCTCAAACTCCACGCGCCATGCATCTCAGAGGGATTGAGGTACAAACTCACTCAAGAACAACTCTGAAAACTTACCCCATGTAAGTGAAGCTGACTCGGCCAGGCTACCCAACTCATATGCCCGCCACCACCGATAAGGCGCTCCTTTGAGCTGCAACGTAACAAAAGCAACCCCGCTCGTCTCCACAATACCCATGGTACGAAGAATGCGGTGACACTCCTCCAGGAAACCCTGGGCATCATCTGTCGCCAATCCACTGAAGGTAGGAGGGTGGTACTTCTTGTACTTATCGAGTCTAAGTTGTTCTTCCTCAGATGCTGCTGCCCTAACCACGGGCGGAACTGGGATCCCAGGTTGTGCTGCTATGACACCCTGAACCTGACCAACCTGATCTCGCTGCTCCGGAGTATGGGCGATGGGATTCTGAGCTCCTCCCCTGCCCTGTGAAGTAGCTGTGCACTCGAAATCAATCTCGCCTGAGTCAAGGTACCAATCACATCCCAAAACTGTGTCAAGGTCTCCTGAAGTCCGGGTGTAACAACAGGCACCTCTGGTACCCCAACTGGAACTATCGGCGACTCCTCAACGGCTGCTCTAGCAGGTGCTCTAGCTGCGGCACGTGCCCCTTATCAACCTCTGCCTCTACCTCTGCCCCTGGCGGCATCTTCTCCGGGGGTAACATCCTCAGAATCTGCAGCTTGCGTCCTCACCATCTGTGAGAGAATGGAATGATAAATTTTAAACTTCAAGATCAATGAACTCGCACGATATGAAATAAGGAAGTGAAGTTATCCTAATAGTCCTATAGCCTCTAGAAGATAAGTACAGACGTCTCTGTACCGATTCCCAAGACTCTACTAAACTCGCTTATGAATTGTAGCACCTATGAACCTAGAGCTATGATACTAACTTTTCACGACCCAAATCTCCCTCCGTTGGGTATCGTGATGGCACCTAGTCTTAAGGACTAAGTAAGCCTAATATTCATGGAATAATCAACGATAATAAATAAAATCTAATATTTTTCTGAAGCAAGTGATCCTGTACACATTGTATATCCCCAAAACCCGGAAGTACAAGTCATAAGCTTTTAAGAATTTACATTAAACTCCTAAAAATACCACTGTTTAGAAATAAGTGCAATAGTGCAAACAAAAGATAAGATGGTTACTCTGAAACTGCGAACGCTGAAGCGGTTTTACCTTGAGTCTCCACAACAGCAACCGCGCTACTATCAATCAATCAGCCGACTATGCAAAATCCTGGAATCTGCACCAAAATGTGCAGAAGAGTAGTATGAGCACACCACAGCGGTGCCTAGTAAGTATCAAGACTAACCTCGGTGAAGTAGTGATGAGGACTAGTCAAGACACCCACTGGTCTAATAAAAACTGAACAAGTATCAATATAGGAGTCAAGGAAACAATGATATACACATAAAGGCTATGCAATATAGCTAACAAGACAGTGAATTCGATAAAGAAGGAAAACAATAAGTATCAGCGGAAACCATGAAGTAACACAAAGACTGGATAGAATACAGACAAATCCGGTAAATATGCAACACGTACATGTAATGACTCAACAACTTCAACCACTTCTACATCAAATTCATAGTCATCTCCATGAGGCTCTGAACCTCGGACAAATCATCATTTACGGGTACCAATATCCGAACCCTAACACTTGGCATCTTGCGCCCTCATTCGAGTAATAACTGCACGGACGACTCACGTGCCAATTGGGTCATTCCCACTCATCCAGTGAGCACAACAAGAGTATCTATACTGGACAACCACAAGGAGTCCCGAATCCATTAGTAGTACTTAACTACGTGTATGCTTGTGCAGGTGCCCTAACATGATTTCAACAACCAATAGACATAAGGAAAAAAAGGGGGCAACACGTACATTTTCATCTCATAAATTTCCACACGAATGAACTCACACGGTAAGTGTTCCAGTACACAATATCAACAACAAGGAATGCCCCCAAGCCAACGCAAGTATCACAGCCAATCCCTGACATAACCCACCTTGTCACGCCACGTGTGCAATAGTAAAGTATGTGCCCTCCTTGTTACGCCACACGTGCATAAACATGTTCCCACCTTGTCACGCCACATGCGCAACACTCAATCTCGTACCCCGCGTTACCACGCCGCATGTGCAATATCAATATTAGACACGGCATGGAAGAAACCTCGTCCAAATCCCCATATTAACAACCGCACGGCAGAAACCTCGTGCATCACCACAACGAGTACAACAACAACAATGGCAACAGTTCAAGATACAATTAATACATCAACTCAAGAGCCTCCGACCATAAGATAGGAAAAACTAGTTCACAATAGATAAACATAACAAGGAGAGCTAGGCGTATTACGAATCACTCAACAAGGAAGGAAAATAGAATGCAACATCCGCACCTTATTTCACGGGTGAACGACAAGAATCAACACAAATGTGATAATTCCATATAAGGGAAAGTCACGAAGATATAGAATATCTAAACTTCTTTTAAGGTTGAGAAATTACGAGAATATTCAACAATTTCCACTTAAGGACAGGCAATAGAGAAAAATCATAACTCCATTTAAGACCAAAACAATTATAGGTTTAGATGAAAATAAATGCAAATTTGAGATACGCAGTTAAGAAGATATAGCATGACAGTAAAGGAAATAAAACCTCCAGATAATTCAAGTAGGAGTAAAGTAGGCAATAGGAGTAAATCCAAAACAAAGAACTTCCACATTTAAGCAAATAAAGATGACACTAGAAATTAGGAAATTCAATCATGCTAAGGACAATTCATACTCGGCGAATATAGGGATCTAAGATTCCTAAATGGGTCAACTTTCCACAAATAAGTCCGAGCATGCACTCGTCACCTCGCGTACACGGACTACAATCAACATAGAAGACTCGAATCCTAAGGGGTAATTCCCCCACACAAGGTTAGGCAAGATACTTACCTCAACCGCTCAAAACAACCTTGAAATCATGTTCTTGCCACGGGTATCCGACTCCCAATGGCCCAAATCTACTCAAATCAATAGCATCGTGTAAATAACACTACAAGAAACTAGTTTAACAAACAAATTCGAAGTTAAAATGCGAAATTAGGAAAATTGCCCAAAAAGTTCCCCGGGCCCACGTCTCGGAATCGGGTAAAAATTATATGTTCCGGACACCCATTCACTCACGAGTCTAAACATATGAAAATCTCTCAAATCGAAAATCAAAAACCCAATCAAAACTCAATAATTTGGTCTATGAAGTTTATCCCATTTTCTACCCAAAATTTTGCAAAATTAAAGGTTGGATTTAAGGTTGGAAATATGGAAACTGGTCTATAATGGATTGAAATCACTTACCCTAATTACCCAGGTGCAAAAGCCTCCAAAACTACCCTCTCTCGAGCTCCCCAATTCGAAAATGGTGAAAATAACATAAACCCTCGGTTCTACCCCTTTTCTGCCCAGAAATTTCGCACCTACGCCCTTGGGACCGCACCTGCGGAACTACCATCGCAGGTGCAAAAATCCACTAAAAAGCCTGGGGTCGCACCTGCGGTCAAATGGCCGTACCCGCGGCTCCACACCTGCGAGTATTGGGGGTTTGGGCTAAGTTCCGCACCTGCGAACTCTTCGCCGCACCTGCGGAAGGTCCATCGCAGGTGCGAGACATCAAAACCAGCAATCGTTCAGCTGTCTCCCAAGTTCTAAAAACACCCGATGAGCATCCTAAACATACCTGAGGCCCCTCGGGACCACGTCCAACCACACACACAAGTCATATAACCTAACATGGACTCGCTCGAGGTTTCAAACCACATAAAACAACACTAACACGATGAATTAAACTAAAAATTCATGAAAATTCTTCAAACTTCTATAAACATTAGGTTTTGCATTTAAGGTCCGAATCTCGTCAAACTAAGTCTGTTTCTTACCAAATTTCACAGATAACACATATAAATCATGTCGAACTTGTACCGGGCTTCGAAATCGCAATGCGGGCCCGATATCACAGGTTTCACCTAAAATTTCATTTTCAAAATCCTTTATATTTTTCAGAAAATAATTTTCTTTAAAAATTCATTTCTCGGTCCTGGAACCTCGGAAATTGATTCCGGGCATACACCCAAGTCTCATATTTTCCTACGGACCCTTTGTGGTGTGGTGTGGAGGCTTCAGTATTATTTGACCTAGGGTCTACCTATTCATATGTATCACCTCTATTTGCTCATTTCTTGGGTGTTTCTGGTGAGTCTTTGGTTACTCCTGTTTATGTGTCCACTCATGTGGGCGATTCTATGGTTGTGGACCGGATCTATCGGTCATGTGTGGTCACATTTTGTGGGTTCGAGACTAGGGCAGGCTTCTTGTTACTTGATATGACCGACTTTGAGGTCATCCTGGGCATGTATTGGTTATCTCCGTACCACGCCATCTTAGATTGCCATCCGAAGACTGTTACATTAGTCATGCCTGAGTTGCCGAGATTGGAGTGGAGAGGTTCCTAAGTTAGTGCAGCCAGTCGGGTTATTTATTTTCTTAAGGCTCGGCGTATGGTCAAGAAGGGTTAGTTGGCTTATCTTGCTTCTATGCAGGACACCACCGCAGAGTCTCCGACGATCGATTCAGTGCCAATAGTTTGGGATTTTGCCGATGTGTTTCCTTCTGACCTCCCAGGCATGCCACCAGATGGTGATATTGATTTTCTCATTGACTTGGCTCTAGTGACCCAGCGAATATCCATTCCACCGTATCGCATGGCTCCGAAAGAAATGAAAGAATTTAAACAACAACTCGAGGAATTGCTAGCTAAGGGGTTTATCAGACCGAGTGTATCGCCTTGGGGTGCTCCAGTGTTATTTGTGAAGAAGAAGGATGGGACTATGCAGATGTGTATTGACTACCGCCAGTTGAACAATGTTACCATCAAGAAAAAGTACCCGTTGCCACACATCGATGATTTGTTTGACCAGTTGCAGGGTGCGAGAATGTTTTCTAAGATCGACCTGAGATCTGGGTATCATCAGTTGAGGATTCGGGACTCAGATGTTCCGAAGAGTGCCTTTCGTACTAGATATGGTCAATACGAGTTTCTGGTGATGTTCTTTGGCTTGACCAATGCCGCAATAGCATTTATAGATTTGATGGATAGGGTGTTCAGGCCTTATATTGATTCCTTTTCATTGTCTTCATTGATGAAATCTTAATCTACTCATGTAGCCTGTGGGAGCACGAGCAGCATTTGAGAGTAGTGCTCCAGACCTCGGGAACAAAAGATGTAGGCTAAGTTCTCCAAGTGTGAATTTTGGTTAGATTCGGTAGTATTGTAGGGACATGTGGTGTCCAGAGAGGGTATCAAGGTGGATCCTAAGAATATTGAGGCAGTTCAGAGTTGGCCACGCCCTACTTCAGCGACCGAGATCAGGAGTTTCTTTGGGTTGGCAGGTTAATATCGTCGGTTTGTGGAAGGGTTTTCAACCATTGCAGACCCTCTGAATAGGTTGACCCAGAATGGTGCTGCGTTTTGATGGTCCGACGAGTGCGAGACGAGCTTTCAGAAGCTCAAGACACCTTTGACAACAACACCAGTTCTAGTATTTCCTTTCGGTTCAGAGATGTATACAGTTTATTGTGACATTTCACGCGTCGGCTTAGGATGTGTATTGATGCAGGAGGGATGAGTTATTGCATATGCTTCACGTCAATTGAAGATTCATGAGAAGAACTACCACGTGCACGATTTGGAGTTGGAAGTGATTGTTCATGCTCTTAAGATTTGGAGGTATTACTTGTATGGAGTGTCTTGTGAGGTTTATACATACCACCGCATCTTACAGCACATGTTCAAGAAAATGGACCTTAATTTGAGGCAGCGTAGGTGTCTTGAGTTACTGAAGGATTATGAAATCACCATTCTTTATCATCCCGGCAAGGCGAATGTGGTTACAGACGCCTTAAGCAGGAAGGCGGAGAGTATAGGTAGCTTGGCATTCATTTCAGCGGAGGAGAGGCCACTAGCCCTGGACATTCAGTCCCTGGATAACATACTTGTGAGGCTAGCCGAGTTCTTGCATGTGTTGTTTCTCAGTAGTCATTATTGGGACACATCAAAGCTCGGCAGTTCGATGATCCACAGTTGGAAATTCTTAGAGAGACGGTACTATAGGGTGTTACCAAGTAGGTTTCTATGGGCGAGGATGGTGTCGTGCGACTTAAAGGTCGCCTATGTGTTCCTAATGTTGATGGCCTGAGGGAGAGGATTCTAGAGGAGGCACACAGTTCATGGTATTCTATTCATCCAGGTTCTACGAAGAAGTATCGTGACCTGAGGCAACACTACTGGTAGCGGCGGATGAAGAAAGACATAGTGGAGTATGTGGTTAGATGTCTAAATTGCCAGCAGGTTAAGTATGAGCAGCTGAGGCCAGGAGGCCTACTCCAGCAGATGCTTATACCGGAGTGTAAATGGAGCGCATCACTATCGACTTTGTAGTTGGGTTGCTGCATACCTTGCGGAAGTTTGATGCGGTTTGGGTTATTGTAGACAGGTTGACCAAGTCAGCACATTTCATTCCAGTAGCTACTACTTATACTTCAGAGAGGTTGGCTTAAATCTACATTCGAGAGATAGTCCGGTTGCACGGTGTGCCCGTGTCCATCATATCAGATAGAGGTCATCAGTTCACCTCGCATTTCTGGAGAGTTATACAGAGTGAATTGGGTATCCGTGTAGAGCTAAGCATAGAATTTCATCCTCAGACCGACGGGCAGTCGGAGTGGACAGTTCAGATATTGGAGGACATGCTCAGGGCATGTGTGAGTGACTTTGGAGGACAGTGGGATCAATTCTTGCCCTTGTCCGAGTTTGCGTACAACAACAGTTGTCATTCCATCATTGGGATGGCCCCATTTGAGGCTCTATATGGTCGGCAATACCATTATCCCATTGGGTTGTTTGAGCCTGTCGAGGCAAAGCTATATGGCACTGACTTGGTAAAGGATGCCTTGGAAAAGGTAAAGTTGATTCCGGAGAGGCTTCGCACGGCACAGTCCAGACAGAAAGGTTACGCGGATCAGAAGGTGCGTGATGTATCATTCATGGTCGGCGAGAAGGTTCTCTTGAATGTCTCGCCGATGAAGGGTATTATGAGGTTCGGAAAGAAGGTCAAGTTGAGCTCAAGGTTTATAGGCCCAATCAAGGTGTTGAGGCGAGTTGGGGAGGTTGCTTATGAGATTGCTCTACCTCCCAGCTTATCAAGTGTTCATCCGGTTTTTCACGTATCTATGCTTCGGAGATACCACGCCGACTTGTCTCATGTGTTAGACTTCAGTACCATTCAGCTAGACGAGAGGTTGGGCTACGAGGAGGACCAAAGTTGCTATTTTTGATAGGCAGGAGCGCCAGTTGAGGTCTAAGAGGGTTTCCACCGTGAAGGTCCAGTGGAGGGGCCAACCAGTTGAGGAGGCGACTTGGGAGTCCGAGGAGGACATGCGGAGCAGATATCCACACCTATTCAGCACTCCAAGTATGATTCAAGTCACGTTCGAGGACAAACATTTGTTTAAGGGCTGGAGAATGTAACGCCCCGACCGGTCATTTTCCTTTCTAGAACCCCGTGCCCCTAAATAAGACTTCATGTATTTGCTTTTATTGATTTATGACTTACGGGGATGGTTGGTTCGGGAATTTGGAAGAGTTTGGGTTGGAATTGGACACTTAGTTCCTTAAGGTTGCCCTTAAAGGCCAAGTTTGACTTCGGTCAACATTTTTAATAAATGACCTCGGAATCGGGATTTGAAGGTTCCAATAGGTTCGTATGATGATTTCGAACTTGCGCGTATGTTCGGAACGGGTTTTGGACGAACCAGGGGCGCTTCGGGGCCAAATAGTGAAATATGATTCTTGAAGTTCAAAAATAGAGGTTTGAAACGTGTTTTAGTGGTATCGAGGTCCGAACGGAAATTCGTGATTGGGAATAGTTCCATATTGTCATTTATGACTTGCTCGCAAAATTTTGTGTCGTTCCGAGCAGTATAGATATGTTTCGTTGTGTTGGAAGTGAAATTAAGAACTTAAAGTTCATAAGTTGAACTAATTGGTTTTAGGGTGTAATTCTTGGTTTTAGCGTTGTTTCGAGCGTTCCGAGGGTTCGAGCGAGTCCATTTTATTATTTAGTAATTGTTGGTATGTTTGAACGGGTGCTCAAGGGCCCCGGATATCATTCCAACGTCGCGTGAGGCGAGTCCCAGCTCAAAGAGAGCTGGTGGTGCACCAGATCTGGTGCAATCGGACCTGCGATTGGCCAACCGGAGGTGTGAGACTGCAGATGCGGTCGAAGCCTCGCAGATGCGACTGTCGAGGGGATGCCCAGGATCCGCAGATGCGGTCCCTTCTTTGCAAAAGCGGAGCCGTAGGTGGGGGACCCCTTCCGCAGGTGCGATCCATGCCAGCCCCTCCCCTTTTCGCAGATACGGACCTTGATCCACATAAGCAAGATAGCAGATGCGGTCCACTCGCCATAGGTGTGAAATCACTGGATGTAGTGAGGTTGTTTTAAATCGAGACTTAGGCCCATTTAAGGGCATCTATCACAACCTTGGGTGATTTAGGAGCTCCCAAAGCAGAGATTTCAACTTAGTACCTTGAGATAATGTATTTCCTACCTAACATGAGTTTAATACTTAGTTTTTGGGTAAATTAATACCCAAAGTTTGTGAAAATTATGGGTTAAGGGTAAAACCTAGGGTTTTGTTAAAAATAGGATTTAACCACGAAATTTGTTATGGAATCTAGTAAAAATCACATATTATTGATCCTTAGGTTATGGGTAGCAACTCTCTCTGAGAATTTTCGAAATCCGAGCAAGTGGGTCCTGGGGTGAATTTTAGGAATCTTACAAATTGGCTTGAGTAATCACTTAAATTGTAGAATTATGAACTTCCGAGCATAGATTGACTAGTTTATGTAATGTTTGGCTAGTTTTGAGTTGTTGGGCGTCAAATTTGGAGGTTTGAGCGCATTCTTGAATCGGGAGGTTGGTTTTATACGAGGTAAGTCTCCTTCCTAACCTTGTAAGAGGGAATTTTCCCCATAGGTGAAATAATGTATTATGTGAACAATTGTGAGGGACTACGTACATACTAGGTGACGAGGGTCCGTGCGTAGTGACTATTCATGCCATGTCCGGGTAGTTTAGGCTTACACCATGACTTGTGAACATTGCTAATTGATTTATATGCGTGGTCATCATTGAGTGAGTTTAAATCAATATCTTAAGAATTTAAAAGGTTTCAAGTAAGTCATTAATTGAAAATAAATGAATTGAGAAGAATGTGTTATGTTTATGTGAAACCACTTCGCAATTACATTTCGCGAGCAGGTGATTCCTCTACTACTCTCATGGAGGCGGGTCGTTCTCCTCGGCAAGTTAATAGATGCATCTAAGGTTTGCGTCGTTCACCCCTTCGGCAGTGCACATTTACTTTTCTGTTGGTTCGGGCCGTACGTCCTCGGCATAATACGCGTATGTTAATTTGCTTGGTATTTTCCTGTGATTGTCAAACCGTTACAAAGGCCTTGAAGTATAAAATAGTAATCTGTTTAATAGGAGCTAGCACCTAAATGCACATGTGGAAATATTTATCATTTATTTTCCTTATTGTTATTTATCTTTGATATTCATGATTAGCCTTGTAATTAAATAAATTGTTTGGCCCTAGTGAGTGTCAAGTCGACCTCTCGTCGCTACCTCTTCGAGATTAGACTGGATACTTACCGGGTATATAATGTTTATGTACTCATGCTACGCTTCTTTACTTAATTGTATAGGTTCTGAGGCAGGTACATCTGGTTATCAGTCCGGAGCACGTTCTTGACTCCTTGAGATCTGAGATTCCACGGTGAGTTGTTTTCCCTGGATACCGTTCAGCAGCACGTTGGAGAGTTTTCCTTTTGTTATCCTGTCTATGTCCTCTCAGACAGTAGGATAGGCTTATTCTTTTGATTTCCCTCTACTATATGCTTGTATACTTGTGACACCAGTTCCTAGCACACACATTGGTAGACTATTCTTTTGGAATGTAATTATTTAAATTTCACTTCTTGATCATTGAAAGTAAATTTGCGTCGATATTTATCATTTTCTCATTATTGTGACAAAAATTTAAGTAATGTTGATAAAGTTTTGATAAAAACAAAATGGAACTCACTAGACTAATAGTGTTGGCTTGCCTAACATCGACGTTAGGCGCCATCGCGACTGAGATTAGGATTTGGGTCGTGACACGCACGCCCCTCTGAGTCTTCTTGAAATTAAAATTGGGCATTTTCTTGACATAGCCCACTTTCTTTGAGATAGCCGAGGTGCTTGTCACCCGGTGAAGGATTTTAGTCACACATGTTTTAGGCGGGGAGCACCACCAGCTAAGTCGAAAAGTAATGCTACCGGTACGCTGACCCTCCTCGGCTCGAGGTGTCCGCTCGAGTAAGCCAGTCTAGATACCTTCTTCAATAGGATTTAAACCTAGAAGAACTAACCTCATGTCGGATATCCCTAGTAGGTTCGCTTTATTTGCATCATATGCATTTGACTTAGCGAAACTAGGCACAGGGGCCGGGTCCGTATAAGACAGGTATCCTCTTTGAGACCATCATGTTCACTTCTGTAGTCTGGCGTGAGATGTAAAGATTAATTTTCATAAAAATAAAAAGAGAAGAATACTCAGTTTCACCGAACTATGCAGGTTTGATTCTCACCGGATGTGAGATACGTAGGCAACCACCATCTTGGTCAGCCCACATTTTGTCAAAAAAAAAAAAAAGAGCTGAAAATTCCACATGTGCATAAATTTTTTGAAAAACTGATATTTTTGGTCAGTTTTTACTGCTTTACCTCGTATTCCATCCGTTTTACCAAGACAGCCTTAAAATCTTCCTTAGAAGTGCTGAAGGGTTGTTTTTTGTAAAATAGCTATTTTGTCCATCTTTTTGATTTCCTTTTACCATTTTGCCTTTATGTCCGGCCAGTTTTTGTCGAGATTGCTTAAAACCTTCTACGGAAGTGCCGGAAGACTGTTTTCACAAAAATAACCATCTTATCTAGTTTTCTCTGGTTATATGTGACGAGACAGCCTTTGAACCTCTCTCGAGAGTACCGAAGGGCCGTTTTCATTAAAGTAGCCATTTTGTTTATTTTGCCTATTTTTTATTATTATTTTTGTCTCCATTCTTAGCCGTTCTTACCGAGAAATTCTTTAAGCCTTCTGTGGAAGTATCAAAAGGCCGTTTTCATAATAATAGCCATTTTCCTACTTTTTGTGTTTGCTATTTTCAAAAATAGTAAATAGATCGAGTCCTAAATGGCATTTTAATAAAAAATAAAATAAAAGGAATAATCAGAATTTCATACAGCTTAGGAAAGACATGACCCCTGTTTATCTTATTCTTAGGTTCACCATGAATTCTCCACAAAGAAACAGTCAGAAAAGGGTAAAGTACGAGACACCTCCTATGTTCTTGATAAGATATAAGATCCCGAGTAGTCTCTGTAATTGGTGGGCTAGTTTCGTGACATGGGAACATAATCAAGTATTTAAGCACCTCAAGTTCCTCACAAACATCATGGGGATTAAGCCTAATAGATATTTAATCGAGGCCCTAGTGGGTTTTTGGGACACTGTGAACAATGTATTCAGGTTCAAAGATTGTGAAATGACGCCTACATTGTAAGAATTAGGCGGGTTTACTGGATTTAGGAGGGACCTTCGTGGGAAAATGCCTATTGCTCCGAGAAGAGTTGGTGTGAACAACTTTTAGAAAATGTTATGCCTCCGTCGAATTCTAATGGGTTTCCTGGACGAAGGTTGGGTTCCGTCGGTATATTTCTATGACAGGTTTAGGGACGAGAAAGGGTTTGAAAACTTCTCGGGCACAGAATTCGTCAACCAATTGAGTTACGACGGATGGAGGGAGTTGAGAGTCTTCGCATTGATGATATCATTTCTGGGGATCATGGTCTTTCCAGAGCATGGTGGGCGCATCAGAATTCGATTAGCTGTGGTAGTCTTGTTTTTGTAAAGTAGCGAGGATCACACCATTCTTCCCATGATTCTGGGAAATATTTTTCGAGCTTTGACCTGCTGCCAAGAGGGTGAATATTACTTCGAGGGATGCAACATTCTGCTGCAGATATGGTTCATAGAGCACCTTTATCATCATCCAATAGTAATAAATTTCAATGACAATTGGATGAATTACATTGGATGTCACCCAGACAGGGCCGCAAGTTGTAATCTTCCAGAGGGGGTGAGGGCTTGGCAGACATTGCTTGGTTCATTGAGTGCTGATAGAATCACTTGGAACTATTATTGGTTCCCTTCTGCTAGGGTCATGCATATGTCAACATATCATCTGTTCTTCATACTCATGGGTATCAGAGGTTTCCAACCCTACTCGTCATGCGCTAGCTAGGAAGAGAGCAAAAGAGGCCCCCGACTGAGGACATGCGTCCGTTCGTGTGAGAATTCAAGGTAGAGGAACCTCCAAGAGAGTCATATGCAGAAAAGGTTTGGTTTGGTGGTCGATTTTATAATTTGGACGAGATGGTAGATGATTGTGAATGTGGGGAGGTAAGACTCGTATACCTTGAGTGGTTTCACAACCAGGCTATCCCGGAGCAAAGACCAGAAAGATCCATATAGCATGCAGTTGATTGGGAGAGGAGATCGAGGCCAGAGTTAGAGAAACCATAAAGGAAGTAACACTAGAGTTCCAATCTCGTATTGATATTTTACAAGAAGATAAAAGGCATTTGAGAGATAGCCATGGACATACAACAGGTTGATTTCGAGCAGTAAAAGGCTAAGTGGGCACAAGAGAGGCGAGCACTTTGACTGTAGGAAAAATAAAGTGATCACTACCGCTCAACAGTAGGAAGAAAGAGAAGCCCAGTTCAAGGTGGTCCATGATCATGAGCGCAGAGGTTTTCCTTTGTTAATACAAGGTCTGAGGGATCAGATAGGGGGAGTTAAGTTAAGCAAGGAGCGCCAAATCGCGGAGTTTGAATTAGAAATACATCACTACCAAAGTATGATCAATCGGTTGGAGGGGGAGTAACTAGAAATTTGGCGCCAAAGAGATATGGCCTTGGAGCACGAGCGTGATGCACTGGAGATTGCTGAGACTCGTGGTCAGAAAAATCAAGAGTTTCACTTAGCTTAGGAACACATTAAGGGAAAGATCCTCGAGGTAGCCACGTATACCTCCCGAGCTTGTAGGAGTTTCAAGGAATGACGTCCGAGCGATTTGCTGAAGTATCATTGAACGTCGCCCATCACATATCCGCAGATTTAGAGAGGATACACCGCGACGTTGGGGTCAGCCGCAAGAATAAACTCCATGACTACAATAATACTGGTGGATTCCCCTGAAGAATTTTAGATCTTCTTTTAGCTGGCAGTCCATTTTGACTGTTCCTTTGTGGTCTTTGAGTATGTAAGAGTCTTTTGTTGTTCTGAGTCTTGCTATTTTGCCTTTTGTCTTAAAAATTCTATTGGAATCAAATCTGGTCTTGTTTAAATGATTATCTTTATGTAATTCTTGTTATTGAGTCTTGTATCAAAAAACGAAAATCAACGAAAAAGATTTTGGTTTAGAAAAATTCAAAATTGAACCAAAAGATGTTTGTTTTGTACAAAAAAAGGGGTCGTGTCCTGAACTACGTGATGATATGATTCATGCGGCGACATGATACATAGGAAACCCTTAAAAGGTTTGATCGAAATATTTTAATAAGGGAACAAAATGAGGTGAGTGAAAAGAGAAGCAAAAAAAATGAGAAAGAGAGAGAGAGAGAGAAAAAAATTAAAAATAAAAATAAAAATTGAGAGCATCAATAAGCAATAGCCTTATAAGCCGGGATGAAACATGAAGCCTTCCAAAAGCATGTTAGAAATGGTGACAATGTTAGGAACATGGCATATTACGTGTGATTCACATATGTAAAATGCTTAACCTGACATGTTTGTTGTCTCTTATATAGTAAGCTTAAGGTGGTTGGTTTGTGTTGAAACTGGAAATACATCATTACTTCACCAGATCTAAAGGAAAGGTACCAATGGCTAATAATGATCAAATCGAATTGGTCAGTGACGACCCCGGCGATCCGTTAGTTGAGCAAGAGTTAGAGGAAGTAAGAAGATTAAAACAACAACTGTCTGATGTATATCAGGCTTTGGTCTCTGATCAGCCTCCGCCTCAGGGTCCCTCAGAAAGAACTTCTACCGTACCCCTGGCTGCTTAACCACCGCTCCATGCAACGAGCCATCACATTCTACCACCAGGGTATGTGCCAAACTACAGCTTCCATGCCGCTCATGAAACCTCTAATGTACGACCTCCAGCCGCACCGGTAAGGAACACCCCTCTTGTTGTTACACCCCATGTTTTCGTACGTTAAAGTTTCGTCGTAAGCTAATCACTTAATTTCGGGAATGAGATTATTTTGGGATTAGAAATATTATGTTATTTCAAACAAGTGATAAGTTAATTCGCGAAGGTGATAGAGTAAGCAAATCAAAGAAAATGGGTTCCGTCGAAGTTTTGCAATTTGGGGATAGAATACGGTCCAAGCTATAATACCCCGTATTTATGGACAAGTACCATACAAGATACCACATGACTATAATAGTAAGGTGTACAAAGAGTATTAAAAGTGAGTAATATTTTAAGTAATTTGAGACAATTCTTAATTATACGGTTAACTAGTTAATTACCGGATAACGGGAAATTACCCAGTTAACTAATAAGTGGATAAAAATTAATAATTTACATACCAAAAATGTGGCAAAAAGCCACAAATCTAGAAACGACTAAGTAGTCATATAGTCCTAGGTGGCTATCTAGGAATTTTTGGAATTGAATAAGAAAAAATAGTCTTGTTCCATTCATTTTGGACAAAAACAGAACCAAAACGTGAAAAAAAAAATCCTTCACAAAATACTTCAAGGATCAAAAGCCTTCCTAGTTCAAAGGCTTCAATGAAATACTTCAATCTCCATTTTTCCTAGTTCAAAGGCTTCAAGGATCAAAAGCCTAATTCATTCAAAATACATCCAAAAAAACAGAAGCTTCATTTCATTCAAAACACATCAACAAAATAGAAGCTTTATTTCGTTCAAGATACTTCAAGGAACAGAAGCGTAATTCCATCAAAATTTTGCGGTTACAAAAGAGTACGGTGCAATCTTCACCAAGAATATTATACGGAGTTTTCCCTACTCCAGGTATGTTAAGGCTATCCCTTCTTTCATTTGGCATGGTCCAAATTATACGGAAGAAACGAGCAAACTCATGGTTTCCATAAATTACCCTATTCATAGAAATACTAGGGGTGTCTATATTCTTGATTCCTCATGTGAATTATTATTATCTTCTGTTCATGGGTCTCGAAAATACGTATGTTGGTAAAGTTTATTTCATGATATTAATCAGAGGCATAATGGCCTTATGACGTACCGAGAGATTTTATTGACATATTTCATATGCATTTAATGCATTTACATATGCACATTGACCCATGACCAGATGGCGTTATATATGCGTATATATGTAAATATATGTATATGGGATATGGGAAAAGGTTACGGCGTTATATTCGCACCACCACCTGATCAGCTGGTATATGATGATGATGTTGCCCACAGTTGCTGAAATATAGTTCAAACGGCGTTATATACGCATATATATGTATGTATGTATATTCAAACAGCATTATATACGCATATATATGTATGTATGTATGTATATGTATATGGGATATGCGAAAGGTTATGGCGTTATATACGCACCACCACCTGATCAGCTGGTATACGATGATGATTTTTCTCACAGTGGCCGATATGATATGATGGGATGCCCTCAGAGGCTGATGATGTTATGAAACATGTACCTATGCACGACATGACATTCATATGCATATGCATGACTCTAAAAGTAATTTATGATTTACAAAGTTATTCAGACTTACAGGTTGAGTCATGTACTCTATATGTCATCCATGTCTCTTATGTATTTATTTATGTGCCTTATGTACTTGGTACATTATTCGTACTGACGTCCCTTTTGCCTGGGGACGTTGTGTTTCATGCCTGCAGGTCCTGATAGACAGGTCGAGAGCCCTCCAAGTAGGCTATCAGCTCAGCGAAGATTTTGGTGCACTCCATTTGCTTCGGAGTTGCTTGTTTGGTTAGTATGATTTAGACGTGTATTGTTTGGTATGGCGGGACTCTGTCCCGACAATTATGACACATATGTACTCTTAGAGGCTTGTAGACATATGTCGTGTACTTGAAAGATTGTATGGCCTTGTCGGCCTATGTTTTGACTTATAAACGATTATGTTGGCCTATTAGGCTCGTACGTCACATGTATATGATGATGTAATAAGAAAGATACGTTACGTTGGTGCTCGGTTGAGTAAGGTACCAACTGCCCGTCGCGGCCCATCGGTTTGGGTCGTGACACTTGTCATGTCTGGCGGGCCGGTATATACAATTCTGCCACCATCTCTAGTGACGAGGCAAAACAACGAGCCACCATCTCATACTTGTGATGGACAATACTACTCTCCAAATATGGCTTTCAGGGTCTCGACTCCATACAACCAGACTCCTCAGTACGAGTCACCGGTGGAAAATGAAAAGCCTGCCAAGACAGTTGAGCCAGATGAGATGGCCAGGAAGATGAAAAGTCTTGAACAGAACATAAACAACATACAAGGACTAGGTGGTCACAAAAGTGTATCTTTCAGTGATCTATGCATGTTCCCTCACATCCATTTTCCACCAGGGTTCAAGACCCCAAAATTTGAGAAGTATGATGGACACGGCGACCCTATCCCCCACTTGAAAACGTACTGCAACCAGCTGAGGGGTGCAGGTGGAAAAGAAGAATTATTGATGGCTTATTTTTGGGGAATTCTTGTGGGGGTAGCCTTAGAATGGTTCATCGACCAAGATATCTCTCACCGGCATGTCTGGGATGACATGGCTCAAGCCTTCATCAAAAAATTCCAGTACAACATAGATATTGCACCAGATCACAATTCCTTGTCCAATATGAAGAAGAAACCGACTAAAAGCTTTAGGAGTATGCAATCGAGTGGAGGGAGCAAGCAGCTAGAGTCAAGCCACCCATAGATAACCATAAGTTGATCACTTCCTAAAGAGCCTGATTACTTTCTAAACATGATGTCCGCGATCAGTAGACCTTTTGCAGAAGCAATCAAAATAGGGGAGATGGTCAAAAATGGCCTCAAGACTGGCAGAATTGTAAGTCAAGCTGCTCTCAAAACCACCACCCAAGCTATCCAAAATGGGTCGGGAAGCTTGGAAGATAGAAAGAAGAGAGATGAAGGGTCCATGAAGACTTAGGGATCTAGGGAAGTTCAAGGGGGGGAATCGCACCCTTATGTGCAAGTTCATCAGGGGCAATCCAACCACCCTCAACATTATTATCCTCTGTTAATTCCTCAATACTCTGTGGGCCCACCACAGTATATAGTGTTCAATGCTCAATCCTATGCTCAGCCTCCCAATCAGCAAGTACAGGCACTAGCTCCAAGGATCCCCCAGCCTCAGCAGCAAAATTTTCGAGCACCCTACAATGCTCGTCCCAGGCAGGATTATGGTCGAGAGCATAGGCCGGCGGAAAAATTCACTCCATTGGCTGAATCATACTCTTGTTTATTCCAGAAGTTGAAGAAAATAGGCATGATAAGAGCTATCGCTCCCCACCATATGCATCCTGATTCACATGGATTTCAAGAAAATGCTAGATGTGAATATCACTCAGGTGCCCGAGACATAGCACTGATGACTGTTGGAAGACTAATTGCTGAAAAACTGATTGTAGTGACAAATGACCAGGGCCCTCCTAATATGACCAACAACCCCTTGCCAATACATAATGATGTTCACTTTGTGGAAATGATTGGATGAGATCAAGAATGCAAGACGGCTGGTCGAGCAGAAATGACAGCAGGAACGATGCAAGAGGGAACCAAACTAGAAGTCAGTCCAAGATGAGACGTGTCGTTGATTGTGAAAGGCGCCCTGAGCTTAGAAAAGGTAACTTTACTTGTTCCTAAGGTCTCGATATTGGAAGTTATCTCCAATGTTCCAAGCCCAAGGTTGTATGTACTCGGAGGCTACCCCAGCACAAAGCAGAGTCAGGGTGGTACGAAGGGTATAATAGAGACGATCATAATCAAACATGCCATGCAACCCTCTGTGAAAAACACGAAAATCATTCCTTGGAACTACAACAAAATTGTGATGACCTAGAAAGGCAAGAAAATCATAGAAGAAGTAGGGGGAAACTGTAGGTTTGACTCGATCAGGGAGGTGTTACTCTCCAAAAGAGTTGAGGAAGGCCAAGAAAATCAGAGAAAGCCAATTGTCAATAAAGAAACCAATCACTGAAGAAGAAGCAAAAGTGTTTTTGAAAGAGATGAAAGTTCAGGATTACTCAATCATTGATTAGCTGAGAAAGACTCCTGCCCAAATTTCTCTACTATCTCTATTGATACATTCAAAAGAGCACGCTCGTGTGCAAATCAAGATCCCGAACGAGGCACATGTCTATAAGAAGACCACAGTGAATCAGTTAGAGAAGATGGCCAACAGATTTTTTTAGGTGAACAGAATCACCTTTACTGATGATGAACTCCCCGAAGAAGGATCCGGGCATAACAGGGTTTTACACTTGACTATTAAATGTGAGGGGCACTGCGTAAAGCGAGTCATGGTTGATGGAGGCTCGAGCGTATATGTATGCCCTCTCTCCACCTTTAAAAGCATGAAGATAAATACAGACAGAATCTGACCCAACAATGTTCGTATCCGGGCATTTGATGGCTCAGCGAGAGATACCATTGGGGAGATCAACCTCACAATAATGATTAGGCCATTTGACTTTGAAATTGTCGTCCAAGTAGTGGACATGGACACTTCTTATAACTTTCTTATTGGAAGGCCATGGATCCATACGGCCCCAACTATGCCATCCACCTTACATCAGATGCTCAAATTCGAACATAACAGGCAAGAAATTATTGTTCACGGGGAAGACAAGTCGTCCATTTATATAGACCCGTTAATCCCCTGTATTGAGGCCAAAGAAGGGTGTGAGTCCATTGTCTATCAGGATTTTGAAGTGGTTTTTAAAGGAAGGCCCATTCTGAATCCTCTTCTTTCCGCCACATCTGTAATGGTGGCTGCACTTATGCTGAGACAGGGTTATGATCCAGGAAGAGGCTTGGGGGCATCGTTGCAAGGAATTTTGGAGCCCATTTCTCCATTCAGTAACCAGGGCAGTTTTGGTTTAGGCTAGATGCCAACACAAGCAGACGAAGACAAAGCCAAACACCTAAAAAGCATGGATGGGTCTTGTAACAACCTATCCCCCATATTTTTTACACTTTTGTCAAGCCACGACTCCAAGAAGGTCAACATTCCCCAGCGCAGGAAAACATTGATGAAATTTGCCATGGACTCAGCCAGATTTTTTCTGAAGTGAATATGATCCAGGCTGGTGAAGGCACTAGTCGTGCCGATATGCAACTAATTGGCCCAGACACCATGCTCAATAATTGGGAAGCAACTTCTTTCCCCACAAGGAAGGAGTCTTGGTAGTTTGCTTTTGCAGAACAAAGATAAGCATTCACACTGAACAAAAAACTAGATATTCCTTGATTCAACTTTTATGTGAATACAGAGACGTGTTTACTTGGTCTTATGATGATATGACGGGTTTAAGTGCTGATCTGGTGGTTCATAAGATTCCCATGTAACCTAATTTTCCACCAATCCTACAAAAGCAACGAACATTTAAAACAGATAAATCAAAGAGAAAATAGTGAAACAACTGAGCACATGTGGTCAGAGTTGTTTGATACACCACCTGGGTGGCAAATGTTGTGCATGTGCCAAAGAAAGATGGAAAAACTAGAGTCTGTGTTGACTATAGAGACCTTAACAAAGCAAGTCCAAAGGATAAATTTCCTTTGCCGAACATTCACATTCTCGTAGATAATTGCGCAATGCATGAGATACAGTCGTTCGTGGATTTCTATGTTGGTTACCACCAGATTCTAATGGATGAGGATGATGCAGAAAAGACCTCTTTCACCACTCCATGGGGTACTTATTATTACAGGGTCATGCCATTCGGTTTGAAGAATGCAGGGGCAACTTACATGAGGGCCATGACCACCATTTTCCACGACATGATGAACAAAGAGATCGAAGTATATGTCGATGTTGTCATCATAAAATCAAAGACACAAGTTGATCACGTGCACAATTTGAAAAAGTTCTCCGAACGGCTTCGAAGGTATGACCTTAAGATTAATCCAGCCAAGTGTGCATTTGGGGTTCCATCTGGAAAACTCCTTGGTTTTATAGTCAGCCGGAGAGGCATCAAATTGGATCAATCTAAGATAAAGTCCATTCGAGATCTGCCACCCCCGAAAAACAAAAAGGAAGTCATGACTTTGCTCGGGAGGCTGAGCTACATCAGTAGGTTCATTACTCAGCTCACAACCACGTGCAAGCCCATATTTAAGTTGCTGAAAAAGGATGTTGCGATCAAGTGGACGGACGATTGCCAAAAAGCTTTTGATAGGATCAAAGACTATTTGTCAAAATCCTTGTACTGGTCCCACCTGAACCTGGTAGGCCTTTGTTTTTATATCTATCGGTGATGGATAATTCCTTTGGATGCATTCTGGGGAAACATGATGCAACATGCAAAAAGGAACATGCAACCTATTATTTGAGCAAGAAGTTCACCAATTATGAGGTTAAGTACACCCTTTTAGAAAGGACGTGTTGTGCCTTGACTTGGGTTGCTCAGAAGCTGAGGCATGATCTCCTAGCCTACACCACTTACCTCATATCCAGAATGGATCCTTTGAATTATATATTTCAAAAGCCAATGCCCACTGGCAGGCTTGCAAAATGGCAGATTCTGCTCACAGAGTTCGACATTGTCTATGTCACCCGCAGCGCAATGAAATCATAGGCTTTGGCAGATCATTTGGAAAATAATCCAATTGATAATGATTACAAGCCACTGAGAATATACTTCCCAGACGAAGAGGTCAACTCAATAGAGGAAGTAGTTCCGGACGATAGCCATGTATGGAACATGTATTTTTATGGGGTTGTCAATATCAAAGGAGTTGGGATCGGGGAAATCCTCATCTCACCTATCAGACAACATTACCCTGCAACGGCCCGACTTCATTTCTTCTCTACCAATAATATGGCAGAATACAAAGCTTGTATCATGGGTCTGAAAATGTCCCTCAATCTGGATTTGCATGAACTATTGGCTATGGGAGATTCCTATTTGCTTATCTGGCAAGCCCAAAGCGAATGGGAGACTCGAGACATCAAGCTTATTCCATACAAACAATGTGTACAAGAATTGAGCAAAAGATTCAAATCCATCGAGTTCAGTTACATTCCCAGGTTTCACAACAAGCTAGTCGATGCCTTGGCTACCTTAGCTTCGATGATCCCTTATCCAGGTAACGCTCATATTGATGCATTGGAAATCCAAGTTCGGAATCAACACGATTACTGCAATACTGCTGAGACAAAACCTGATGGTGAACCATGGTATCATCACATAAAACAATTCCTGAAAATAAGGGAATACCCAAAGCATGCCAAGGCATATAAAAAACGAACTATAAGGTGGCTCGCCAGTGGTTACTTCCTGAATGGGGAAATTTTGTACAAAAGGACCCCATATTTGAACTTGTTGAGATGCATAGACGCCATACAAGCTGAGCGGATCATGAGTGAAGTGCATTCGGGGGTATGTGGACCGCACATGAATGGATATGTTTTGGCGAAGAAAATTCTGCGCGCAGGGTATTATTGGCTTACTATGGAGCGAGATTGCTTCAGTTTTGTTCGCAGGTGTCAACAATGCCAGATTAATGGCGACCCGATTCACTCGCCACCTTCAGAGTTGCATCCCATGTGCTCTCATTGGCCCTTCGTTGCTTGGGAAATGGATGTTATTGGGCCAATCGAGACAAAGGCTTCAAATGGGCATAAATTCATTTTTGGTTGCAATTGATTACTTCACCAAGTGGGTGGAGGCCGTCACTTTCAAAGCAGTCACCAAGAAAGCAGTGGTAAACTTTGTTTATTCCAACATCATCTATCGTTTTGGTATCCCAAAGGCCATTATCACTGACATTGCAGCCAATCTAAATATTAATTTGATGAAGGAGGTATGCGAGCAATTTAAAATTATGCATCGCCATTCTACCCCTTACCAGCCAAAAGCCAATGGAGCCATTGAAGCGGCGAACAAGAACATCAAGAAGATTCTTAGGAAGATGATCCAAGGTTTCAGACAATGGCATGAAAAGTTGCATTTTTCTCTTTTGGGATGCCACACGAATGCTCGCACATCTGTTGGTGCTACTCCTTATCTGTTGGTATATGGAACAGAAGCTGTAATACCGGCTGAAGTAAAAATTCCCTCTCTTCGGATCATTGCAGAGTCGGAGATTGAAGATACAGAATGGGTAAAGACCCGATTAGAACAACTAATGATGATTGATGAAAAATGACTAGCAGTTGTGTACTTTGGCCAGTTATAGCAGCAAAGCATGGCACGCACTTACAACAAGAAAGTGCGTCCAAGGCAATTTGAGGTGGGCCAACTCGTTCTGAAACACATTCTTCCACACCAAGTAGAAGCTAAAGGAAAGTTCGCACCAAACTGGAAAGGACCCTACATCATCAAGAAAGTATTACCAAAAGGGGCCTTGTACTTGGTAGATAAAAAAGGACGGGTACCAGACATGACTATTAATGCAGATGCAGTCAAAATATATTATGTGTAATATATACCCACTGTGGAACTTTCACGCATGATTTTCTCAGAATCGAGATGACGAAGTCTATCATTGCTCGCTATTCCAAATAGGTGTTACCCTTTTGTTAACCCTTTTGATCTGTATTTGTCTTCTTTGTTTTCCACTTTTTTGGAACCTACGTACTTGGAAAAAAGAAGACAAAAAAAGTCACACAAAACATATTCTGAGTCATTGAACTACGTCTGACCTCATTCCGAAAGGATACGTAGGAAGCCTTACCCTGGGTTCGGTCCCATCACAACAAAAAATCCATATTCCCAATACTCTAAAACTGGGCAGAAGTTTGTTTTATTTTACGATTTTTTCTATAGAAACGGTTCTAAAAGTTGTAATTCAGTTCAAGGTTCTTTTCGCCTTCTCTCTGTTAAGAACTTCTGATCGATATTTGAAAATATTTGAATTCCCCATGCCAGGGTCATTGGGCAACCTTCCGCATGTCGTATCTCAGTTAAAAAAAGAAGAACAAATGAGAGAGTCTTATTGGTGAAAACCCGTATGGGCACTGTAAGGCGATGGTGAGCAGAAAAATGAGAGATTCTTATTGGTGAAAACCCAAATGGGCACCATAAGGCGACGGAGAGTAGAGAAATGAGAGAGGTCAGTTAGCAAAAACCCGCAAAGGGCACTTACTAGCCGAATGAGGGCCTTCGATACCCCGGCATGAGCACAACCAAGACAGTTTCAAGATGAACATTTGCGACGGATTTTTAGAATTAGACAGCTCAGATGGATCAGGCGTCCAGTCCAAAATGCATGTCATGATTCATTGAAGTCGGCACATACTTCTAGATAAGTCTCCATATTCCTTTCCCCCAAAGGGACACATTTTGTTTAAGCACAGTTCTTTTTCACCTTCAATTATTCTTCTATTTTTATCCATGATTTTTCCTTGAGTCATTTTCGGTCTAATCTCGCATCAAAAGCTAAGCAAAGAAATGGCTACAAAACTGGCTACAGTTTCCCCGTGATATCGAGCACAATTTGGGGCATATATGACCTTGACGAAGGCAGAATCCATCTGTGATCTCAGTTGATAAGGCGAACAAAGTGTCTCAAAGAGACTGAAAGGGTCGCCTAAGCAAGACCTGCTTCACGAGAAAAGTTGATAAGCACTACTGACACAAGCTAGTACTGGGTGCAAGACAACTGATTTTGATTTTAAAGGGAAGAATTGCCTTGCCTTAGGGACAAGGGTTAGCGGTACCATGGACATCCGAGTATGAAATAGTCAGGAGCAACATCGGAAAACAAGGTCTCCAGAATGCAAATACAGAGTATTCGAGCACCACGGTACCACACTGATAGAATCAATTCTTCAACAGCGGAGTGGCCGTGAATTCAAACTACAACAGAGCATCAAGGCCACAAATCGACCACCAATTTGGAAACTCACAAATTTTTCTTTGTTTGAAAGCAGGAACAAAGCAATGCAGAATGGTAATTCTCAAAGGACGAATGTCACCAAAAGTAAGCTCCTTAAAATCTCCATTTTTCTTTTATTTCAGTATGCATCACTATTGTCCATATCTCCCGTTTTACATAGCTTAACTCAGGTAGAACTGTTTCGCCTAGGGGGATCCAGCTCATAGTTCCGGGTAGAAGTACCCTTCACTCAGGTTGTTTTACATAGCTTAACTCAGGTAGAACTGTTTCGCCTAGGGGGATCCAGCTCATAGTTCCGGGTAGAAGTACCCTTCACTCAGGTTGTTTTACATAGCTTAACTCATGCAGAACCGTTTCGCCTAGGGGGATCCAGCTCATAGTTCCGGGTAGAAGTACTCTTCACTCAGGTTGTTTTACATAGCTTAACTCATGCAGAACCGTTTCGCCTAGGGGGATCCAGCTCATAGTTCCGGGTAGAAGTACTCTTCACTCAAGTTGTTTTAAATAGCTTAACTCAGACCGAACCTTTTCGCCTAGAGGGATCCAGCTCATAGTTCCGGGTAGAAGTACTCTTCGCTCAGGCTTGTTTTACGTTAGCTTAACTCAGGTAGAACCTTTTTCGCCTAAGAGGGATTCAACACTTTATCAGTAATACAGGGTGCCAAACCCTGGTTACACTCATTTCAATAATACAGGGTGCCAACCCCTGGTTCCACTCATGTCAGTAGTACAGGGTACCAACCCCTGGTTATATTCCATCTCAATAACAAGGGTACCAAACCCTAGTTACACTCCTTTCAGTAATACAGGGTGCCAACCGCTGGTTACACTCCTGTCAGTAATACAGGGTACCAACCCCTGGTTATATTACATCTCAGTAATACAGGGTGCCAACCCCTGGTTACACTTCTTTCAGTAATACATGGTACCAACCCCTAGTTACATTCCTTTCAGTAATACAGGCTGCCAACCCCTGGTTACATTTCTTCCAGTAATATAGGGTATTAACCCCTGGTTACATTCCTTTCTAGTGATACAGGGTACCAACCCCTGCTTACATTCCTTCTCAGTAATACAGGGCGCCAACCCCTGGTTACATTCTTTCCTAGTGATATAGGGCGCCAACCCTTGGTTATAGCCTTCAAGTAATACAGGGTATCAACCCCTGGTTACATTCATTTCAGTAATACAGGGTGCAAACCCCTGGTTACATCCCTTTCAGTAATACAGGGTGCCAACCCCTAGATACACTCCTTTCAGTGATACAGGGTACCAACCCCTGGTTACACTCCTTTAAGTAATACAAGGTGCCAACCCCCTTTTCAGTAATACAGGGTACCAATCCCTAGTCACTTTCCCTTTCAATAATACAGGGTAGCAACCCCTGGTTACATTCCTTCCTAGAGATACAGGGTGACAACCCCTGGTTACTTTTCCTTTCAGTAATATAGGGTACCAACCCCTAATTACATATCCTCTGGGTGGGTAGACAATCCCTTGTTACAAAAATTTATCTCTTTTAGCTAGTTTATACTACTGTTTTTGTCTACCTTTTAATAAATTAGATAGTTTATAGCTTTCTCTGATAACTCACAAAATTTTCTTAGTCCAAACTGGGGCAGAAATTTTTTTTTGTTTTGTTCGTCTTTGATGGCTTTGCAGGCCCCGCTATAGAGCACAATTTGTGACGATTGAAGCTTGTAGTTTCAGTTATCATCAGAAAGACGATCACAGGATAGTTGGAGTTAGCTTTGAAAATGTGTCAGCAACCCAACTTCTTAAGATTCATCTTCTCAATTTTCAATCAGGAAAGAGAGTGGTTGAGATTGAGTCATAATCTTTTCTTCAAAGAGCATCAAGATCCAATCTAAGGTCGACACAAGCGAGCAAGTCAAGAATAAAGATTTGACTCCAGAAGGCACATAGATAGAAATTTTGTAACTCTTAGTTTGCAGACATATGTAGCTCTCTTCTCATTTTCTTTTGATGTAAGCAACAAGTAACAATAACAGTAGCAAGTAACACTAGCAACAACAGTCTTAACTCTAGTGTCTGATACTCTCAGCTACCAAAATTTTCTATGAACTACACTGACCTGATTACTTTATAGCCAAGGATATGTAGGCAACTTCGAAAGCAACGTTCGGCCACCTTTTCTCAAAAAATTCTTTGATTGGAGTATTATGTGAGCAAAAATTAGCCATGGCATTCACTTTTCTTTGCACGAAAACTCTTCATGTTCTCAAGCAAAGAGGGGCAGTTGTGAGTACCTAATTTTTGCTTGCTTCGAATTCTCCTACAAATACTAATTTTTGGATGATTTTAGTTATTTATGCATTTTTGTTTGCATTCCTTCATTAAAAATACCAAAAATATTTTTTACCTTTTATTTCTATATTTAGTTTGCATCTTTAAATTATATATACCAAAAAGATTTTTTTTACTTATATATTTTCTTTAGGACTAAAAAAGATAATTAGGGGTTAAGGGATTGGGTTAGTGTATTCTAATTAAAATTGAGCCAAAATTGGCCCAAATTAGAAGCCCAAAGAGCCACAAATCCGGTCCAAATGGGGCTGCCATGGGAGGGTCCAAACGACATAGTTTTAGATCAAAACCACGTTGTTTTGGTTAAGTATTCAAGATCAAATATCATCCATCCATAGCCCTTTGATCTAACGGCCATCATTTGATCTCTCTTTTAGGTAGTTAAGACCTAGAGAGGTCAAAATCCCNAAAACCCCCCCCCCCCCCCCATTTCCCCATTTTTCTTCTCTTCACTCTCTCCTCTCTCTTCTCCCTTCCGCCAAGCCCACTGCCTAAACCCTAGTGCCGCCGGCCAGAAATCACCTCATGGCAGCGGCACACCTCCAAACAACCCCAAAATTTCACCACTTATTCCGCTCAACCTCCTCTCTATGAATCTGAACCCCAAATCCCCATAACCCCTCTCAATCTCCACAAATCTACCAAATTCTGAAACCCTAGCTCACTTTATTTTGTAAATTCATCATGTTTTAGACCTTTCCTTCATAAAATACTTACATAGGTGTATAGAGCTTCACATTATCTATCATTCTATGTTGGTTTCACCCTAAAAGTCCGACCAAAATTTGGCAAGATTCTGGCAACCATCCCCACTGTCGTCTCACCGTCAAGCATGCCAAACCATTATTTTTGCCTAGATACGACTTGGGAACGACTTTTTCTTGGCGATATAGTGTTGAAATCACCATTTTGCTTCCCCGAATTGGTGGTACTAACGTCTGCCACCTAGAAAAGTTTGTTCGAAGGTCGCTTGTCATCGTTTGTCACTGCTCGCGTCGTCCCTGAGGTTCATGGATAGTTTCAAGAATGCTCGATTGGTATAACAGTAATTTCCTCATTTTCTTAGTTTATGTTTTCCCATTTGGTTAGTTTGTTAGTCTATAATAAGTGTGTTGTTCTAGTTTTGTGCTAAATTGTAGAATTGTTTATATAGTTCATCGTATGTTTAGTTGTTATTAATCGTGATAGTTTAGCGATGTTCGTTTAGTTGTTTGTTTCGCGCAATATCTTGTCGCTCGAGTCTAGTTTGCACAAATCTAATTCATTCCAATCTAATTTGTTTGAATACTTAGTTCGATTACATTTTGAGTCTTATTTCTACTTTCCTAATTCATAGTTGGTTGGAGTTTGAGTGTATAAGCTGAATTTCAGTCATGTATAGATAAAAGCTGAATACTTGAGTTTAAAGTACATGGTTGTTGGGTATTTTACTGTTTAAGCATGCTGGAAACACAACTGATCTTCTTTGTCTCAGCATTTGGTGAAAAGTTGACTGTTTTGGCATACAAAAGTTAGTCCTTTTGGACAGATTTTTGGTGAACCAAAATCTGTCCAAAAGGACTTATTTTTTCTACTTAAAGAGGTCATTCTTTCACACTAAAACACACACAATCTATCACATAGTTGTTGGTATTTTACACACTAAAAAATCCAACTTCAAGAGTAAAAAAAATCAGCAACAAAACATATCCAATAATAAGCTGAAAATCAAGAAAGTAAGCTGAAATTTGAGTGCTTTTGTATGAGATTTCTAAAAAAGAAAACCTTTCTAGAAGCTAAAGTTATTAGAGTTATTCCTTGGATGCTTTCTTCTTTGAATTTGTCGGGTCTCAAGGTTCTACTGGGTCATTCCTTGGGTTAAAATCTACTGTTGATTTGTTGCTAATAGTGCTGAGGCTGTTAGTTGCTTTAAACCAATGTTCTTCACTGTTGGTTAACTTCTGCATCTAGGTACTCGTCTAGTTCTCTTTCTTAATGCAATTTTATTTAGCTGAAGTAAAGTCGTGAATGTGTTAATTATATTTTGAAACTACCTCATCACATTCGTGGGATGTTTACTCATACGTGTATGAATTGAGTGCTTAACTTCACGAATAAGTATTTCATTGTCATATTGAATGTTATTAAGTTTCAGTTTCTTTTAAAGTTCAAAGCTGCTTTGATTATTTAATTGTTTCATGTCGTAAATGGATATATGAATACTTTAAGCCTTACGGTGATACGATGTTTGAAACTTTTTCGTTCCGAGTTCGTGTATCGCGGAACAATAAATAAATAAATAATGATTTGTATACTACACATCGCTGCTTGACCTAAGCTAGAATTTTCTTGTTATCTTTAAGTTAATATTGAAATGCGTTCATCCAGATGGGTCGAATACCTTAAAGAAAGTTTCTGATTTTCATTTCTAATATCTGAAGTTGTAACAGAAGATTTTCCTTAAGTAACTAACGCTAAGCTTCATCAAGTTATATTTATTTCCTTTCCTCCATGTAGTACTTTTAATTGGTTTCTTTAGTTGGGTGTTCTCTCACTCTTGTCATCATTTTTCTATAATTAGGTACCTTAAATATTTTATTATTAGTTTATTTTTTTTATTTTGAATTAGATTCTTTATTAAAAGCATGACTCGTTTCTGCTTGGTTCTTTATGATTATATTTGGCCCGTTTCCTTTTAAGCTGGCCCAATGCCTTTATAAATCCAATAATCAAAGCTGGCCCAATTTTTTTTAAATATAATAATCTCATCAATTAATTCCAATAAATCATATTTTCTTTTAATAGTTATGTAACTTAGTCACCTTAATAATTAATTTAAATGTTAAGCAATTAGTAGGCGCGCTTTAACTCACGGAATCACTTGTGTAGTGTGATGTTTAACATTCAATAATCTCACACCATACCTGTTAGTTTCTAGTTAATTTTTTAATTTAGTTAATCCTTTGCTAAAAATTGTGGATCTGCTTGCGTAGCGCGATAGTTGAATTTCAAATTTTCAAGAGCTATTTTTCTCAAATGTAGTAATTTTTAAAAGTGTTACAAATAATAATTGTCATGATTTCGGATTCGCTTGCGAGGGGCAATTATGACAAGTTAATTAGTTTTGTTATTCGATCACGCATTCTCTTGCGTAGTGTGGTTATGACAATGTAATATTATCCAAATTATTTTGCTTAGTAATTCTAATAATCAAGAAATAAGAGCGGATATGCAAAACATGAAAATCATATAAATCACAGTTTGTCCAAAATTTATTCAAGCCAAGTTTAAGTCAATAAAGCGACCGTGCTAGAACCACAGGACTCGGGGAATGCTTTACACCTTCTTCCCGGTCAATAGAATTCCTTACCCGAAATTTATTTTCGCAAACCAATAATAAAAGAGTCAAATCTTCCTTTGAATAGGGATGCAAATAAAAGGTGACTTCAAACACCGGAAATCAATTCCACGTGACGACTCTGTAAATAAAATAATCCCTATTCAAGTTTGTCACTTTAATTGGAAACTCTTTAATCCACAATAATCCATAACATATATATCTTTTTGGGGGTAGAAAAGGGGGGTGACACTAATGAAACTCCACATGAGAATGTAATAAAATTAAGTATTGAACAACATAATACCAAAACTAAGGAACAAATAGAAAAAAAAATCAAAAAATTCATCATACAAAAAAAGGTTAAAACTTATTTAAATTTGAGATGTGAAAATTTTGTTTAAGTATGATAAGAAATGGCATGCATGTGGATAAGTCCACATAAATAAAGTCTAATAGATAAAATAAAAAATTTAAAAAATATTAAACAATAAAAATAAATTAGAAATAATGTGACAATCTTTATACTAAGAATTACTTATAAAATAAAATAAAGCAAGTATATAGTACTTAAAAATATTATTGATAAATTTAAATAATTTAAAATTTTCAAGCAATAGTTTAAAAATAAAATAAATATTTAATTTAATAACAAATAGTTACATAAGTATTTATATTATATTAAAAAATAGTACTGGACAAGAATATTAAATAAAGTGTAAAGTATATAAAAAAAAATTACATGAAACATGATAATATTACATATTAGATAACATTATAGGAAAAGTAAGAAAAAATAAGGAAAAGACTATTTTAACTTGACATTAGGAAGTTCTTAAAGTTATGATAAGAATGCTCAAAATATGGATAAAATTCAAATTTTGCTAGATAAAGAAAAATAAGAATTTGATACCAAATTAAAATTTTTAATATACCAAATAAGTATCTCATGTAGGTAATTTTACCAATGAAAATTAAAAGCTAAATTTTTATCTTGAAACTAAAAGAGAAAGAAAATTTAATTACATGTAATTCAAAAAATAATTATAAAAAAATTAAATAGATTTGATACAATGAAAGAACTTATGTATTACTTTTTAGACAATTAAAAATTATATTTTTAAATAAAATGTGATATTTATTGATGATTATTAATAAGGTCATAAGCAAGACATTATAAGCTAATAAAAGATCACATTATAGTATAACTATAATAAGTAATAATAATTAAATAATTATAGGCTAAGAACAAAAAAAGAAAAAAATTATGTCTAAAAATATAGAAGGATAAGACTTTTGAACTTGAGATGAAAATAAAGTAGTAGTAAGAATTTTGCTAAAATAATATGATTTACTGTGCTCAAACAAGATAGATCACAACGTTAAATAATATGATTTATTGTGCTCAAACAAGACAAATCACAACGTTATATGTTAAGTATTTTTTCATAATTTTCGTAAAATAAAATACAATATAAAGTGTCAAAATCAAAAGGTTGAATTATTACAATGTAGAAAAAGATAACATGCTATTCAGTATCCATTATGAAATCTGAAAAATGATTTCATGTCCTGCTTCTTAATTAATATCTAATAATTATATATAATTTCTATATAGGTTTAATTTTAAAGTTAGTTGCACATAGTTCAAATAATTCAAATCATAATTTGATGATGTTTACTAAGTCCGAGCTAAAGCCTTTGTCACTTCTTAAGAGAACAAAAACTGATTTTTCTCTCTCTAAGATGAACTCCCAAACCCTTGAACACCAAAACAATATCCTTCCAAAATCACCCGACATAGATCATCTCAACCCGCAAAAATATTTGAAAAAGTTTCCATCCTTCAAAGACAAATTGTTGGAGTCAAATCTAATGGATTTTGCCCCTACAATAGAACAATATGGTCTACACAACAAACTCAATGGAAGAAAAGGAGTTTGTGCATGATCCAGAAGATATCACAACAGGTATTATAAAAAATTTCCTCTCCACGGAAGATAGACATCGTATCTATGAACCATGGAAAAATTCTATCATAATCAAACTAGAAGGAAAACGTATGCTACATCATTATCTAAAGAGGAAAATTCAAGATCTATGGAATCCAACGGAAGATTACTCCCTAATTGATCTTGGAGAAGACTATTTTATCATCAAGTTCAAAAAGAAAGAAAACGTGGACAAAGGTATCCATCAAGGTCCATGGTTCATAAATGGCCATTTTCTGTCTATCTTCAAATGGAAATCAAATGGCTAAAAATGAAAAATTAACTACCTCCGTTGTACAGATTAGGCTCCCTCAATTGCCAACGGAATTTTACGATGGAAAAATCCTAGAAAAAATAGGAAATGCGATAGGACGCCTACTGAAAATAGACACATGCACATCAACAACCCTAAGAGGTCGTTATGCAAGGATTTGTGTTGAAATTCCTCTAGAAATCCCAGTCCAGCCCTACCTATTTGTTGGACACCACAAGCAATACATTCATGATGAAGGGGAAGATTTACTTTGTAAAAATTATGGTCGATTTGGTCACACAATGAGACAGTGCAACTATTCAAAAAATATGGTAATGATCCTCACCATGCAGGACAAGAATATCAACCTACAATTACAAAGGGAGGTACTGAAGCAGAATGGATCATTGTTTCATTCAATAAGAAAAGAAATCAAGGTATAAAAATTCCTTCTCAACCTATCAACATCTAAGCAAAAGGCAGTAATGGTCCAGGTATATCGGTTAAATTGTTCAACGCTAATACAGGTAAGTATTTGGACACTCAAATACTTCAATATAAATCTAAAGATCATCCCACTCATAATCTGCCCTCAAAATCTAATACCCAACCAATCATTACTAAAGATGAAACCACTAGCCTAACCAAAAATCACTCCTTAGACAATAAGCAAACGGTTTCTCCAAAAACCACTATGCCTAATACTAATTTTCTTTATAATAATAAATTTACTCATTTAAGTGATGACTTGGCCTTTGGAGAACATGACACTTGTATGAGTGTCATGTTCCTTAAGATTTGGCAAATTCACCACCCCTCCGCATGTTGGCCAAATGGAAACGGAAAAAGAAAAAGGAAGCCAAATGGCCAAACCCTTGGAAAACCAAAAAGAAGCAACCAATAGTTAGATAAGGGATTAGTCCGTTAGGTCTTTTCGGTCTGGAGCCAACAAAGATGGACGATATACGATCAAAATTTCGGGATGATGTGATCCAAGTCAACCTAGAGGCAAATTAGTTCCTTGAGTTTGTCCATCGAGTCAGCAGCATGCTTGCAAAGGGTAGAAAGCGGACATATGCCATCGAATTGGAACATTTCTTTGTGAATGCTCCGCTTTGCTCTTTGTCGCGCTACTTCCACTAGGAACCAGCTTCGGATTGTCCTTAAGGCATCGGGTTCATTGATATTCCTGGTATAGTAGATGCTATCAACATACTCAATTCGATGGAACTGTTTGGCTTTTTCAGGGACTGGCCTCTTCCCTGAGGCAATCCCTGCGTACCCGCTGCTTCTGCTTTCTGCCATATGGGTTCAGTTTCATAATGTTATTACCGCACTCCAGTTATTGAATCTGGTCTAGCTATATTACAAGATCTAGCTAAATAGAGGATTTATATACCTCCTCGAACCATATATGGCGATCAGCTCAATTGAAAGAGAGGGCGCAGTGGGCATATGGAAACAACTAGCGTTTTCATGATAGCAAGGTGCTCCCTTTTATTTGAATACCCACCTACGGCTTTGATTGTTATTACTTTTGCAGGAGCTATGACGTCATTCCTTACGGCAACCACTGGAATATTACAGAATGATCTAAAGAGGGTAAAGTTCAATTCAACTTGCAGTCAATTAGGCTATATGATCTTTGCTTGCGGCATCTCTAACTATTCGGTTAGCGTCTTTCACTTAATGAATCACGCGTTTTTCAAAGCATTACTATTCCTGAGTGCAGGTTCGGTGATTCNATATATATATATATATATATATATATTACTATACCTTTTTTCTTTTCTTTTTTAAACCCAAGTCAGTAGGTTATTTCCGAGAAATACGCAAGGGGGTACTAACTAACAGCTGAGTCCTCTCCGAACCGCAGGAGATAGTTGCCCATCATACGGCCGTGCAACCAAAGTAGCCCTTACTATGCAAGGGGGGCGGAGCGCTAAGAAAGATATAATGCCTTATCTCTTCTGGATTCCATCTCACTCTCTTTCGGTCCGAAGCCGATAGGAAGTGAAAGTCGCTGAGGTTTTCTTTCTCGACGATCAAAGAGTCAAAACTAGCTTTCGAGCTAACCAACCATGGAGTAGCGTCTTTCACTTAATGAATCACGCGTTTTTCAAAGCATTACTATTCTAGGAGTGGAAATTTTAGATTGATTTCTCTTTGCTCTTCTCTCTCTCTCGCCCTTCCAGAGTTCATAAGAGCCCGAATTTAGATAGGTGAAAGATCCTTACTCAAATTACGAACCCTGAAGTTCGGTCAGGAGGGACAAAAGAGAGATGCTTTATGTCAGTCAAAAGGAGATATCGCCCCCCATGCTCCAGCGAGCGTACTTTTGTTCGCTTCTTCTCCAACAAGCACGGAAGCTTAAGGATAACTGTAGGTCTTGCTCGATCCGATCCGGAACCTATTGGGATAGCAACTTTTCCTCCTATTTAGTAGGTCTTTTTGCCGCTATCGCTTGTCCTATCATCCGCGATGAGCTTCTTTCATTCGTCAGTATGGGGTAGGTAGAGTTCGTCGAGACATTGAGAAACTAAAAGACACAAACTTGGAAACATCAATCATTGAATCTTCCACCAATCCGCCTCTCCCCTCCATTAACAATATCCCCACGCCTACTCCCAGTTCATTAAATACTTCATATTCTATCCATAATGTTGTCATGACCCAAATTTTCCTCCGTTGGGTATCGTGATGGCACCTAGTCTTAAGGACTAGGTAAGCCTAATATCCAGGAATAACAAAAATAATAAATAGAGTCTAATACATTTTTTTTTGTTTCTGAAATAAATAATTCTTTGTACATTGTATATTCCCAAAATCCGGAAGTACAAGTCATAAGATTTAAAGAAATTACACTAAAACTCCTAAAAATACCATTGTTCAGAAATAAGTACAACAATGCAAACAAAAATATAAGATGGTGACTCCGAAACCGCGAACACTGAAGTGGTTTTACCTTGAGTCTCCACAACAGCAACCGCATTAATAACAATCAATCGGGCGGCTATGTGAAAACCTGGAATCTGCACAAAAATGTGCAAAGAGTAGTATGAGAACACCACATTGGTGCCCAGTAAGTATCAAGACTAACCTCGATGAAGTAGTGACGAGGACTAGTCAAGACACCCACTAGTCTAATAAAACTCAAAAAATATCAATACATGAATCATGGAAATAATGATATACACATAAAGGCTACGCAATATAGCTAACAAGACAGTGAATTCGATAAAGAAGGAAAACAATAAGTATCAGCGGAAAACCATGAAGTAACACAAAGACTGAATAGAACACAAACAAATCCGACATGTAAATATACAACACGTACATGAAATGACTCAACAACTTCAACCACTTCTACATCAAATTCGTAGTCATCTCCACGAGGTTCTGAACCTCGGACAAATCACCATTTACGTGTCCCAATATTCGAACCCTAACACTTGGCATCTTGCGCCATCATTCGAGTACTAACTACATGGACGACTCACGTGCCAATTGGGTAATTTCCACCCATACGGTAAGCACAACAAGAGTATCTATACTTGATAACAATAGGGAGTCCTAAATCCATTAGTAGTACTTAACTACGTGTATGCTTGTGCAGGTGTCCTCACATGATTTCAACAACAATAAACATAAGGAAAGCAAAAGGGCAACACGTACATTTTTATCTCACAATTTTACACGCGAATAAACTCACACAGTAAGTGTTCCAGTACACAATATCAACAACAAGGAATGCCCCCACGCCAACACAAGTATCACAAACAATCCCTGACATAGCCCACCTTGTCTCGCCACGTGTGCAATAGTAAAGTATATGCCCGCCTTGTTTCGCCAAACGTGCATAAACATGTTCCCACCTTGTCACGCCACATGCGCAACCCTCAATCTCATATCCCACTTTATCACGCCGCATGTGCAATATCAATTGTAAACACGACATGGCAGAAACCTCATGCAATTATCCATATTAACAACCGCATGGCAGAAACCTCGTGCATCACCACAACCAATACAACAACAACAATGGCACCAGCTCAAGATAAAAATAATACTTCAACTCGAGAACCTTCGATCACAAGATAGGCAAAACCAATTCACGAGAAATAAACATAATAAGGAGAGCTAGGCAGATTAAGAATCACTCAACAAGGAAGGAAAATAGCATGTAACATCCGCACCTAATTACACGGGTTAACAACAAGAAATCAACAAAAATCTAATAACTCTATTTACGGGCAAGACAACTAAGGTAATCTATCGAAACTTCCTTTAAGGTCGGTAGTTTCAAGGGTATTCGACAATTTAGGGACAAGCACGTGAAAATAATCATAACCTTGGTCAAGACCAAACCATTCTAGAATGAGATGAAGATAATTAAAATTAGAGATAAACAGTTAAGAAGACATTGCATAACAGTAAAAGGAAATAAAATCTTCATATAAGTCAATTAGGAGTCAAATAGGCAATAGGAGTAAATCCAAAATTAAGAACTTCCACATTTAAGCAAACAAAGATGAAACTAGAAATTAGGAAATTCAATCATGCTAAGGACAATTCATACTCGGCGAATATAAGGATCTAAGATTCCTAAAGGGTCAACTTTCAACAAATAAGTCTAGGCACGCACTCGTCACCTCACGTACACGGACTACAATCCACATAGAAGACTCAATCCTAAGGGGTAATTCTCCCACACAAGGTCAGGCAAGATACTTACCTCGAAGACGGCAACCCAGTACTCTAAAATGACTTCTCGGGCAAAAAGACCTTCGGACGGCTCAAATCCAACTAGAACAACTACAAAACACACATAAATCACATAAGGGACTATTTCGAATAATAAAGTTTCGATCTTTACAAAAATATAAAAAAATTGACCCAAAAGTAGACCCCAGGCCCGCACCTCGGAACCCGTCAAATTTTACAAAATCCGAACACCCATTCCAATATGAGTTCAACCATACAAAAATTACCAAATTCCGATATCATTTCGTCCCTTAAATCATGAAATTTCGTTTTCGAAAATTTTCTACAAAAACCAACATTTTCTCTAACTAAAAACACAATTTAAATGATAAAAAGAAAGACTAATTCATGGAATATATTCAATTCTAGTTGAAGAAAACTTACCCAATCGAATTGTGTGAAAACCCCCTCAAAAATCGCCAAGAACCGAGCTCTAGAAGTCAAAATGTGATAAAATGGCGAAGCCTTCAATTTTGAAGATATTAACTCTCTGCCCAGGTATTTTGTTCAATGCGATCGTGTGAGAAGGAATGCGATCATGTAGAAGAGAAAATCTCAGCTGGCTAAAAGGTGCTATACGATAACGAACATACTTATGCGGTCGCATATAAGGGAAATGGCCACTGTCCAAGAATGCACAGTGCGATCAAGAGCTGAAGAGTGTGATCGCAGAGGAGGAAATTTTTCTGCTGCCAACGTTGCACTATGCGATCGAGAAGAATTGGATGCGATCGCATTGAAGGAAAACTGGGGGGTTCAAGAGCAACACTATGTGATCGCGACTACTACTATGGGATCACATAGAAGGAAACCAGAAACAGCATCAGCAGTGCAAAAAGAGGGAAAATTGACCCGAAGCCTATCCGAAACACACCCGGGATCCCCAGGACCCTGTCCAACCACACACACAAGTCATGTAACCTAACATGGACTCGCTCGAGGTTTCAAATCACATAAAACAACACTAAAACGACGAATGAACCCAAGAATCAAACTTATAAATTTTCAAATCTTCAAATATCAAAACTCGTGCCGAAACCTATCAATTCAACCTGAAATGATGCCAAATTTTGCATACAAGTCATAAATGACACAACGGACCTATGGCCACTTCGTAATTCCATTGCGATCCCGATATCAAAATTTCACCTATCGGCCGAAATCGCCGAAATTCTAACTTTCGCCAAATTACCTCAAATTACCCTACGGACCTCCGAAACAAATTCCGGACGCGCGCCTAAGTCCAAAATCATCATAAGAAGTTGTTGGCATCACCCAAAACTTATTTTGAGGTCGTTTACTCAAAAGTCAAACCTCCGGTCAACTTCCATCTCTTAAGCTTCAATAATAGAAATTTTCCTTCCAATTCGGCTCCGGATTATCCGGTAACTGAATCAAACCACGCACACAGGTCGATATACACAAAGTGAAGCTGTTCAAGACCTTATCCCACTGAACGGAGCTTAATTTCTCAAAGCGACCGGTCGGGTCATTACATTCTCCCTTTCTCAAAATAAACATTCATCCTCGAACGTGCCAAGATTCACCTCGAACTCATCCAATCACTGATTGCGCATTTCCAACACACACCCGCGGGCGATCCCACGTCACCCCAGCCTACATAAGCCTGACGACACCACCACAACTGCAATTTAGCTTTTCTATCACCATCAATAAGCCTTATACCTCAATTTCTCACCTTCTACTCATTTCCAAAAGACCCGATTCTAAATCCA